>ML780658.1:0-33057 GCA_009831015.1 Picea engelmannii | reverse complement strand
AAATGAATAAAGTGGAAAATAATGATGTGAAACCCAAATGTATTTATGAAAATGATATGATGAAGGTTTAATTGGGCGATGAAATGTAAGGAATAGTGAAGGGAAAGATGGATGAAAATACGACATTTCTGAGTCCCAACAATAACCTATTCACCTTATCCTCTTCAGCTTATAAAAGGAGAGGAACTCTCATGGAGAAAGTTAGCTTGGATTTAGTTTGATTGAGATTGAGCTTGGTTAGAGTGTCTTTGAGAAATTCTTTTGTCAAGATGGATGTCATATCTATAATATCAGACTTCTTGGAGTAGAAGTGTGTGGGAAGCAAGGAACTGTTGGAAGGAACCTTACAACATCAAGGCATTTGTTTGTAATCTCTCTTCCTATTATTTAATATAATACAGTGGCATGCTTCTTTCCCATAGAATTTATCTTTATTTTATTGCATAATTCCTTGATCATATGCATAGGTTGTCATTGAATATATTTGTGTTGCTTTCACTTTGGTTGGTTTGTGTCTCACTGCAGGATCAATATCACAAGAGCACCGGAGCGAAACAGGAACAACAAAGACATAAGGAAGTGAAATTTAAAGGTATGTTTCTCGTCTTTTGTTTAGTAGTACATTCGATGATTATAGACTAGGGAAAGCGCCATGTCCTGTCGTGTTTTGTTCTAGATCTAGGTGGATCTAGGGGGATCAATTTGTGTCTGCACTTAACGATTAGCCCGATAACAAAATTGGCAACTCCACTCGGGATTGAATTGTTTTCCTAGTTTTTCTTTCTTGCTTGCTTTGATTGCTTGGGTTATGTTTTCTGAGTCACTGGGAGATCTAGCTCGACTCTTTGACTGTTTAAATTCATTGGAAAAACCTTCATACTCTTTATTTTTTCCATTTTTTATTTGATTTCTGCACCCTACTTTGGGGAACAATGCGGTGATATGCAATTTCTGCACCCTACCTTTGTGTCATAGTATGGAATTTCCACATTGTATTGGTCTATAGCATGCGGAAATCAAGGATTTTCGCACTGTGTTAGTCTATAGCCTCCGAAAATTTGGAAAATTTTGATTTTTAGTGATTTTTCCTTACCCAGATCTTGGATTTGGTTTTGGGGTGAATTTTTGGGTTTGATTATGATCTATTTGCAGTCTTCTTGACAGCTTTGAAACTGCTTTTAGCCATCTTTGCTTTGTTTTCTTTTGAAAGATTTAGTCTCTTGCTTTGAGTTTCTTTCAGTTACAAAGAATAGTTTTTCTTTAGAATTGTTTAGTGAAAGAATACTTCTTTTTCTGAATAAATCGTGTTAAAAGAGAAACTTAGTTTGGGTTTTTTTTGTTATGAAGTGATTTTCTATTTGTTTTAGTGTCTCTTTGAAACAAAAAATTGTGATTTCTTGCCTTATATTATATTGGAGGCTTCCTTGCATTTGAAGTAGTGAAATTGCATGATTCTTGGCATTTTCTTCCAATTTGAAGAAGATTTCTTCAAATTTGCTTTTGAAAGATTTAGTCTCTTGCTTTGATTTTCTTTCAGTTACAAAACATAGTTTTTCTTTAGAATTGTTTAGTGAAAGAATACTTCTTTTTCTGAATAAATCGTGTTAAAAGAGAAACTTAGTTTGGGTTGTTTTTGTTTTGAAGTGATTTGCTATTTGTTTTAGTGTCTCTTTGAAACAAAAAATTGTGATTTCTTGCCTTATATTATATTGGGGGCTTCCTTGCATTTGAAGTAGCGAAATTGCATGAATCGTGTATTGGTGTACAGTCTCTTTGTCTCATTTCTTAAAAATATTGATATTGATGAGTTTTAAAGTTTTGGGACATTGTGCATATGGGAATGATAAATGTTTTCTCCTTCTCGTAGCATAGTTTTCATCGAAATGAAAAGATTGCATCTTCATCTCTTTGCATAACTTTCGAGTCAGTCAAAACACCATTTAGTCCATGCCATCTTCCTTTTGAGTAACAACAGCCTTAAAAATAAAGCACTTATAAAAATTAATTAGACATTTTTATATTTTCTGGTAGCAAACCTACATTAGATTAGTTGTAGGGCTTTGGAATAGGTGTGAAAAATAACTTTCCAAAGCTGCAAAAAAACATAGAATATTGAGTTAGGGAGCGGTTAAATCCACTTATTACATTTTTTCATGGGAAGCCCTTCTAACACAAGGTTCAATCACGAGGTCGCATTGAGACTGGCAGAGTTACTCACCCTACCTTGTTGGTCTTGGTGTAGAGATTGTGCGTATTATGGGGGTCGCTTGAAAGGTATACCCACAATTATGAGTGGGAGCCTTTCAAGTTGATTTCGGGCTAGATACCCTGCCTTTGCGCGTGGATCAGACTGTCACCTATTTCCCCAGGCATCACTGTAGTAATTGGTAACCTTAGTGGCCTTTCTCTTTAGGTTCTTTACACAAGGTGACTGTGGAGGGGCAAGTCTTCAAGGTACCTAGAATCGATGTTGGCCAAACTCACTCAGGCTCCTTGGAGGGTATACCCACGATTATGTGTGGGAGCTTGCACCAGGGTGTAAGTCCGTTAAGCAAGTCGTCAACGTAACTTTTCCACCCGCTCTATCTCAACCCCTTCTTACTTTGTTCCCGCGACGTTGGATTTCATCACCAACTAGTGTGCTCATTGTGAGAAGGTTTTGTTTCCTTGCTTGCTTACTATACTTTTAGCCTGTGTTGTTTATTCTCCCTAGAAAACTCTAGGTTGGATCTTTATTTAATGGCGTCTGTTCCCAGAATGACCAATGAAGGAACCCCTATTCCAAGGGAACCTTTTGTTTTTCCTTCTTACAAGAACATTGGTCCTCCTCACATCACTACTTTGAGCCTTCCAGGTCTCACAATTGGATTACCAGTATGGTTTTTTTCCACTCAGGTAATCTCGAATGCAACTAGTGCTTATGTTGTAAGCACTTCCTCCCAAAAACATCAACCTCATGTTGATCCTTCACCTTCTTCACCAATAATATCTTCTTTTCCTTCTTCACTTCCAAGGTCTTCTTCTGTTTCATCTTCTTTGCCAAGTGAAATCTCTAAAGCTAGTAACTCAATGGATAAGAAGAAGAATAAGAAAAATAAACAAGGGTCCAAACTTCCAACAACTGCCGGACATGTTGGAAAGAAACCAGTTATTGTTAATCGTGATGGGAATGTTGATGATGCCAAGATAACCCAAACAACCCATAAGCCCAAGTACCCTTGCAGTCTTTGTAAGGGTAGCCATATTCTTAAGGATTGCCCTGGTATATCCAAGTTTATAGAAGCATGGTCTACACACCCTCGCCAACCCATGTCGCCAACTTCTAAACAACATGTTGGTGACCTCCCGTCAACTAGTCACAATATAGTTGGGAAGAAGAAAAGTAGAGTCAAGTTCCCATGTATGTTATGCAAAGGGATTCATCTCACTCACCTTTTCCCTTGTATGGATGAAGCCTCGAAATTGCTGGAAGACATGACTCATTCACAACCTCAACTTCCAGCTGCTTATCACAAGCTTACTCTCAACCCACCTATAGTTGATGGAATGATCAATCTGGTTCCTTCATCGGTTAGTCTGGTTGATCATATAGTCAATATGGTCACATCCCTAGTTGAACCAGTTGACCAAGTGGTCAATCCGATCCTATCCTTGGTCGATCCTACTCTCCCATTAGAGAGTGAAACCCAAGTGGTCAATCCGATCTCATCATCGGTCGATCCTACTCTCCCGCTATAGAGTAAACCTGATACTGCTCATGTTTTTCTCATTGATACATAATCTACTATGTCGGGGGGCATTCCTCCTTCTCCCGTGGAACCTCCTCCAAGTAATGAGGCCATCCTTTTTAATTTGGGTGTGCTAACTAGACCTTGTCTTCCCTCTCACATCCCTTTCCAGATTACAGTACAGGTTTGTGGTCGGGACGTTCCTCAAACGTTGATAGATGAAGGTGCATCTATTAGTATTTTGTCCTCTATTGCTTGGAAGAATTTGCGTTGTCCTCAGCTTGCACCAGTTACGCAGAATATGTTAGCTTTTAATAGAAGAACTAGTCAACCTTTAGGGATCCTTCCTCAGTTTCCTGTAACTTTGGGAGGGAAAATTGTCTTTATTGATGTCATGGTAGTCCAAGACCCCTTGGATTTCGCTTTACTCTTTGGGCGGGATTATGTCTATGCCATGAGAGATATTGTGTCCACTCTTTTTAATGTGATATATTTCTCTCACGATAGAAGAATTGTGACTATTGATCAACTTTCATTCATCGGTCCCGATTGGATTACCTCCATAAATGGTTATTATATGCAAGCAGCATCGCCCCTGCCACAGGTCAATTATGTGGTGTTGTCTCCCATGTATTCAAATTTCGATGAAGTTGAGCCTCTCGTTGTAAGATCTGTCTCTTATGAATTAGATCTAGTAGTTAACATGGTGATCTCTTTGATAGGGCCATTGGAGCCCAATATTCTAACCCCTATCGCGGCCCTCGACATGTGTTCCTTCTAGAGTGTGTTTCTTCCATCAAATGAATATCTCTTGGAAGCCATGACTAGGTTTTGTCCCTTGACATGGTGTCCTTCCAGACCATTTTCCTCTTGGAAGTCATGATCAAGAAGAGTCTGTTGAGCATGATTTTCTGATTTCAAGCTCGTTAAAAAATGAAACCAGTTGTTGAGGATAGTTTTCGCATCTCTGTAGAAACCTCGTTAAAAAAATGAAACAAATCTTACGAGGATAGTTTTTCTTCTCTATCAAAACCTCATTACAAAATTAAACGAAGGTTATGAGCATAGTTCTTTTTTCTGCATCAAGCTCATTAAAAAATGAAACAACGGTCTGGAGAACACACCTAGAGTCTTGAGCATAGTTTTCTAATTTCAAGCTCGTTAAAAAATGAAACCAGTTGTGAGGATAGTTTTGCATCTCTGTGGCCACCTCTTTAAAAAATGAAATAGAGTTTCCGAGCATAGTTCATGTTTCTTTGTCAAGCTCGTTAAAAAATGAAATAGAGGTCTAAGGATTGAACCTGGATTCTCGAGCATAGTTCATGTTCCTTTGTCAAGCTTGTTAAAAAATGAAATAGTTTTCCCCCTCTCTGTTTGATTCAAGTCCTTCGTCTAGTATTTGAAGCTTCATTTCATTCTCCTTTGCAGTTGAATGAAACGAAGCTTGGGGGGCAATGCTTTCAACCTCTGGACTTCATGTTGAAGTTAAGTCACTATCTTCTTAAACTGGGGGCTAAGCACCAACCATCCCTGGATAATGCATTGGGAAGTATCAAGCATAGTTTTATATGGTTCAAGCTTGTGTAAAAATGAAACCACCTACCTCAAGCATAGTTTCTGCTAGTTCAAGCTTGTGTAAAAATGAAACTAGGTCCAAGCATAGTTTTGTTTAGTTTTTAAGCTTGTGTAAAAATAAAATCTATCCCAAGCATAGTTTTGTTTTATTTTAAAGCTTGCATAAAAATGAAAGCAATCCCAAGCTTAGTCTTTGTTCTTTCTCACGCTCGTAAATACATGAGAGTAAGTTGTTGAGCTTAGTCTTTGTTCTTTCTCGCACTCGTAAATACGTGAGAATGTAACCAAGTATACTTTTATCACTTTTTCAGACTCGTAAAGGTTATACGAAAAAGGAACCCCCTGGAGTTCCCTTTAAGCTCTTTTCAGAATCTCTAAACATGAAAAGATTGCCCAGCGATATTGTTCTTTTCACGCTCATTAAAGTATTAGAAAAGCACGTATGTTGAGCAATAATTTATCTCTTTCTCGGTCTCATCATACTACTTTACGAAAATGGAACTGAGAGAGTTCTCTTTAAGTGTTTTTCAGACTCTCTAAACATGAAAAACCCCTGAGTTATCTTTCTTTGGACTTGTTAAACAAACATCGAAAGGCCCATATGGGACCGAACCATTCCTTCCTAGGGTTCGTTAAACATACTATGAAGAAATCATCTGAAGAATGAGCTTAGAGTCCAAGCATATGTTATCCTCCTCAAGCTTGTGTAAAAATAAAGAGATACTCGCCAGAAATGGTGGGGGAAAAATTGGGAAAGAAATATTTCTAGACCTATATTCTATGGAAGAGTCACCTTTTAACATGACACCCTTTCACTTGCTTTGTGTCTAGGTTGGGAAAACCCACTTGTCTCCTGATCATACTCCTAATATTACAAATTTTTCTGTGATCCCTATTGTTGAGTCAGTATTTCCAAGACAGTTGTCGTGTCATTAATATGTTCAAGAGAAGTTCAACCCGGAAAGCCTTCTATTGCGTCGACGATTTCTACATTCCTTAAGACTTCTATTGCATCGACAATTTCTACATTCCTTAAGCCTTCTATTGTATTGACCATCCCTGAGTCAGTCCTGAATCACTTGTTACTCTGATATACATCAAATCTTGTTACCCGTTTCGTGTCATTGATGGGGGATACATTAAGGCCCTCCTGTGACGAGTCTTTTCATGTCGACTTCAACTCATTATCCAAGAATTAGACTTAGAAACTAATTGGTACCTTGGAACTTGCATGCCTCAATGGTAGGTTTCCTCGCTTTCGATAGTGGGTTTTCATTATTGACCTTTGATCGAGAGATTTCATCTAGTGTTCGACTTCAACTCATTAATTCACATTCATTGGATTGTACTAGTGTATTTTTGGAGTCATTGACATTAATGGTGATTTCCCTCGCACTTGTTAACGGTATTCACTAATAATCGGTAATCAAGTGGTTTCTACCATGTTTGACTTCAACATATCTATTCACATGGTTAGATTCATACTATAGAGTGGTGGAGATGAAGACCCTAGATCTTTTCTGACAGATTCAGGTTGGGTTGGAGTATATTTAGTTTGTACTTTCGCATAGATCCACATTGTATGTCTCATGGATATGTTCACAGATTTGAGTCATAATGGCATGGATCCACAGTGTATATTTGGTGGCCATGACCTGTATTACTTGAGATGGATCTTCGCATGTCGACATTTATTCTTTGATTCATTTGTATTCTGAGTATGGGAATGACTACCTCAGTGATGATATATTATTGTACTGTATTTCCTTGTTTGTTGGCAGGTTTCCGACCAACATGTTCCTTGTTCCCTACACACACTCGACAAAGTATTTCAGTTATCACTCTGTTTTAACTTCATATTTTGGGGGGCTCTCTATTACACATGATTTTCGTCATCCCTATGACCGTTAATGATGTAAACCTATCTATTTCCTTTAGAGGGGTCAGTGGCCTGGATTCCTGAAGGAAGAAGGTAGAAGAACTTTTCCTGAGAGAAGAAGTTGTGTTTTCCTCTGCAAAAACCCTATTTTGGAGGATTTCCGCAGGTTGCTCTATATGTAGGGTGTGGAAATGCCTGATTTTCACAGGTTGCACTATAGCTAGGTTGTGTAGTTTCCATAGGATGCACTATAGCTAGGGTGCGGTGGACTTTGTACGTGGGAAAAAATGAGCATCTTCTCGATGCTTCTAGATGGAGAAGCTTCTATGGTGAGGTGGCTTTCGAATGGTTTGGATATTACTTGCTTTCATGATTTAGTGGAATCATCATAACCTATTCACCTTATCCTCTTCAGCTTATAAAAGGAGAGGAACTCTCATGGAGAAAGTTAGTTTGGATTTAGTTGGATTGAGATTGAGCTTGGTTAGACTGGCTTTGAGCTTTTCTTTTGTCAAGATAGATGTCAGATCTATAGTCTCAGAATTATTGGAGTAGAAGTGTGTGGGAAGCAAGGAACCTTACAACATCAAGGCATTCGGTTGTAATATCTCTTCCTATTATTTAATATAATATAGTGGCATGCTTCTTTCCCATAGAATTTATCTTTATTTTATTGCATAATTCCTTGATCATATGCATAGGTTGTCATTGAATATACTTTTGTTGCTTTCACTTTGGTTGGTTTGTGTCTCACTGCAGGATAAGTATCACAAGAGCACCGGAGTGAAACAAGAACAACAAAGACATAAGGAAGCGACATTTAAAGGTATGTTTCTCGTCTTTTGTTTAGTAGTATATTCAATGATTAGAGCCTAGGGAAAGCGCCATGTCCTGTCGTGTTTTGTTCTAGATCTAGGTGGATCTAGGGGGATCAATTCATGTTCGCACTTAAGGATTATCCCAATAACAATAGATGAGAGGAAAAATGATGAAAAGTGATAAGTATACAAGGAATGGACGATGACATTTCATAGACCCACCTAGTGGCAACTCATTCCTAAGGGAACCAACTTACTAGGGCACTAGGTCACCCCCCCGGGTATGGATAAGTTAAAAGGAATAATGTCGAAGCAAACGTCAAGAAGAAAAAGAGAATTAAATTCACATACTCAAATTTTTTGAGAATCAGAGTGACAGATACCATGATACCTAGACTCATTACCTCATTTTGCAAGACTCGGTGCTACTTCAAAACCAAGCCGATAGGATGGATGTTGTTGTTGCTGATAAATGGGAGGTGTTGAAGAAAGGATGGGCCCTCCAGGGCCAAAATCAAGTCAATATGGCTCTCGGTACTCCATTTCTAGGACCTGTGGGCCTAGAGACATAATCTCCTTAGTTATTCCTAAGATAGGGGATAACAAGCCTCTCCCTTGGAAGAAAACAAGTAGTCATGACATAGACAAAAGGGTTGATCCACAACCAATGTTAAGGGTGGCGTGGTGCATCACTCCCACAAAATTCCTTCAGGTCGCAAGGATTAGGATATTAATGTGGGAAGAAAGGAGAATAAGGAGGTATGTGTAGGTGATGGAGACAGTGGGGACACCACTCGATACTGATTGGAGGCCATGCATACGATTTCCCATGTTCCCAAAAAAAAGGAACCAAGATGAAGATGTTTCTCCAAATCCCATTGATTTAGAATTGGACACAACTGACATGGAAATTGATCAAGTCAATAACATGCCTGCATGGGTTGTAGTGAAACTCGAAGAGAGCAAGTTGATAGTAGAGGATTTCACCCAGGAGGGTCCAATTATTTTTTAGGAAGAATATGTCACCCTTCATCATGCCAAGTACAACAAAAAATCCAAGAAGCTTCATATCAAAAGAGTCAATACGAAGGATAAAAAGGTGACAGGGAAATGGAGCTGCAAAATTGAATTTAAGGGCTTGAAACCTTCAGTGATTCTCAAGTTTCATCAGGCTATCGATGAGGCTCTAGATCACTCAATAAAGGAGCAAGAAATAGAGAATGAGAGATTGAAAAAGAGGGTGAAGGAACTTGGAGATGCCCTTGGCCCAAAGACATTATTTACAGAGCCATTAGCTATGTTAATTTTTTAGGAGGTCCCTGAATAAATGGTTGGATCAAGCTCCAAATTCACTAAAGCCGCAAAAATGCTCGTCAATGTCCATAGATATGTAGCTGAAAATATTGAAAAAACACTTGGACTTATGCGGGAGGCTTGGGAAATCATTGTTGAAGCCAATGCCATAGTTGGAAGGACTCACACCCTTAGTGAATATATATAAGAGGATCTACGGAATGACGGGCATTTATACAAGAACACGGTAAGAACATTCATGGATAGAATATCCAATATGGACGAATCTATAAGGCGGAAGCAAGACCTCCCTTTTAAAAGCAGATTGAAGAAAATATAGGATGGATGGCCTGGGAGAATAAACAATGTTTGGAAATTGAGTGCCACTTGTGATTCTTTGATGGAAAAGAAGACTGCTTTATTTTTTAAAGTTCTTGATATAATAAAGGAACTAGATGGTCCCATTTTGATAAAAGACTCAATGTTGCTAAACAAGGATCAAATGGAAAAAGAATCAAGCGTATTGATGGTCACATGGGAAACATAACTTGATTTTCTCGCAAACTTTCTTGAAGAAGATCTATGATGATGGCTGGTGAATTTTGTGAACGAGAATGAAGATCAATCATCCATAGCACAACAACATCGGGACACGTTGAAGAAGATTGAGGATGAGTTGTTCGAAGTTAAGGTAAAACAAGACATAACCATAGCATTGTTACGTGAATATGTACAGGAATGGATGAATGGTGTGTTAAAATCAATTGTTAATCTATTGTAAAATTGAGGATCAAATAAATGCCCATGACAATTCTGCCCGATATGCTCCCTCTTATTTAAAGAATGACAAAGAAGCCAGATGGATCATTCTTTGCTTCCATTTTGTGAGTACAAGATTTTTCTAAAGCATTTCCCTTACTTTTCTTAGTTCTTAGTTTGCAAATCATCTAGTCTTGTCAATTCAAGTATTGTTGTTTGTAGGATTTATTTTTTACCATCCCTTTTTCCTTTTCAGGTTGTCTTTGTGTAATCTATGGTCCACAAGAGCCCCATCCCAATCCCTTAGGGAAAACACATTTTTTATTTCTCATTTAAATATCACTATTATTGTGTAGTGTCGATTTGTTGCACACATTTTATTTGATATTGAACAATGAATTTGTACTTATTTTTTGAAATCCCATAGAGAGATATCTTAGGGGCTCATAACTTTTATGGTTTCAGACTTCTATTTAAGCATGAAATATCGAGAATGAGTTTCCTTTATACCCCTATGATATGAATGTTGCTAAATCGTTTAAAGTTCTTTCAAAGAGGACCATTTTTGCTACTCTTTTTCTTATTGTTTTGCAGATATGTTGTTGTATTTTGCTAGGATAATGGAAGTGGTAAAATAGTAGAAACGATTGTTCTTACTTCACAATTTAAATTTCTATCTTTTGAATCTATTACTTTCATGTTCCACTCTCAAGCATTATATGTTGAATGATAAAAGTATCTCTCTAGGACTGACATAATTATTATTTGAGTGAGAAATAGAGGACCGCCTATTTAAAAATGAAGAGGGTATCCTTGGATTTCCTTAAGAATACCATATAAGGTTGACTCTCGTCCTTAATATGACAACAACTCTTTTCTGAAGAAGTCATGCATAAACGTCAATTAATGAACAAAAAACTTAAGCACAACCTGTTGAACAACTATATGATTAAGCACTACTTTGATTTATATTTTCAAATTAATTTTCATGTTATTGGATGGATTAGGTAGAATAATATTATTAATAATAATTAGATAGAACAATTTTTGTTTTAGTGGACGTTAACCATCATCATCACCAATAATAATTCAAATTAAACATCATTTTCTAAAATCATCCATCCCAACACCACTTCCTATAAAGGCCTCACATAAATTTATCCTTATCTGCAGTTATACAAACAAATAACAAAAAAAAGATCATAGATTCCTATGACCATCCATCTACCCTTGGTGTCAAGAGTCCCAAAAAAATAGTAAATTGCCTTAGTCTATGCAATTTTTGTAACAACCCTAGTTGAATAGATGCATAGGGATTATTAATTTTAATTAATTTGATAATATGATTGTCCTAATATGTTGAGTTAAACAATAATTATTTCTTAATAATATTAATTAATTAATTTTTTATTAATTAATTTTTCATACCTATCAATGATTAATTGATTAATTAATAGACTCATTAAATATTTGAGAAAAAGGGGCTTAATAATTTTAGTTTATTTAATTAAAGACTTACGTGTGAAGGGGGGCAAAGAAACATTAAATGGAGGGGATAAGATAATAAAGAAGGGGGGATAAGATAATAAAGAAGGGGGGATAAGATAATAAAGAAGGGAGATAAGATAATAAAGAAGAGGATAAGGTAATAAAGGAGGAGATAAGGAAATTGTTGAGGGGGAGGAGAGTCGATGAAGGGGGAATATGATGGGAGAGTCCTACGGGAAAGGAGGATGATTTTGGGGGAGGAATCATTTTGGAGGGAGCATTTTTGGAGGGCAGGAGGGTATTTCTGTGGATATTTTTTTGTGGGATATTGGTTGGTTTGAGCAGTTTGGTTTTGGGGGTTTTTGGGTGAATCATTGCAGGGGGCATCGGGTTGTTGGGGGTTTTGGGCACGGGGGCCAGGATTCCTTTCGGTATCCTGGAGCTAGGGAGCCAGACAGGCTGCTCCTAGCTGGCTGGGTGGTTAGTCGGTTTGGGCAGAGTTTGGTCAGTGCATCAGGCTGGACAAGGCAACAGGGAAAGGACAACCATATCGGCGGGAATTAGCATCAGAAGTAGGTATTTTATTTATGAATTGTTGAGTTATTTTCATGCTGTAGATAAATTTTAATTTCTATTGAATAATTATGCTTATATGATGGTGAATGAATTATTTGTGCAAAGAAAGGAATTATATGTTTAATTGTACTTAATTTTGGATTTAATTAAGTATGGTCTCTACACATGGTATCAGAGCCCTGGTTCAAAATCTGGAGCCAAGGGCCTACCCACCTACCCAAACCCTTAATTAGATATAAATCTGGGCCAAGCTCTAGCTCCACCTAAGCTCCACCTAACCTGCAAGCCAAGCACACAAACTTTTTATACATAGATAAAAATATATATAAAAAAGGGGGTGGATATAGAAAAAGTAATAAAAAGCAGGCACACATGTTACGCTGCAATCACCAAAAGAAGCACCACATTTCCATCTGTTGTTAATATGTTATTTCTTAGAGACTACAATGTCAAAGGAAAGAATTTAATCATGCCAAGCTGAGAAAATAGATATAATCACCACTCGGGAATGTTTCTTCTCACATGTTTCCTCCCCAACAACTTTCATAAATGGAAAGGAAACTACTACATATCAATAATTCCAGCATCTTCTTCAATTAAATCCTTTGATAGAATAAATAAAAGAGCAATCTATTTTGAACTATTATTATTTTCTTCAAATCAAATATATTCCCTATCAAATTCAAACTTGCCTAAATGAGTTAAGAATAAAGTTCTATACTCTTGCCAACATAATTAACCAAATATAATATAAGATTCAATACTTTTTTTTTATCATCTGAGATTTCAAATAAGTCCAAAGGCAAGTCTTAACCATATTTGTATTGTACAAAATGTCAATGCAAAACAATAAATACATAAAATATACCTAGGCAATGATAGTGACTGTAGAACCTTTTACTTGGGCCACGAAACTCCTCAATATTCTCATAATTGAATGAGGCTCTCATTTCACTATTTCCAATTGTGATGTCCTCTGTGGCTTTGTCTCCTGCAATCCCTAGGAGCAGAGCATGTCTATAGCTCATCAGGGCACTTTAGGGGGGGTAGGCATAAGCTAAGTGGAATGTGCTCGCCAAAGCTGTAGCTAAGGGCTCCATATCAGCCCGCGTGCTTTACTCCTTAGAATCCTTTTTTTTTTTTTTTCTATACTTAAAGGCCATAACCATAAGGGAGCCCAGGCATAAAGTAGAATAAGCAGATCTCCTATACATATATATTATGCTTCAGCATTGTTCAATTACCATAGTTTGGGAATAACTCCACGTAGCATAGCAAACACCATAGCTAACGAGGACAACGAACGACATCACTGACAAGGACGGAATGAAACTCTTAGTAATTCATACCATTATTGCTTTATGGAAATTCGTTGATTCAACAAGAAACTGTAGCACGATCTATATGAAACTCCAGTCAGCAAAACACCAATAAAAAAATCCCGAACTACCTGTGAAACAAACACTTACGATGGGACCTGGACGGACATCCTTAAACAGAGCCTACTCATTGTTTCAATATGCCTTTGTGATCATCATCTTTCACTCCATAGGACTTCGAGGTGGGGTTTGGGGCATCAAAAAGCACCATAGAAGACAAAAGAGAAAGCGTCATTTCACTATTTCCAATTGTGATGTCCTCAGGGATGAAGTTGTTACAATGCAGATGGTAGTGATAATTATTGTACACAATGGTGAATGGATATAACAATAAATGTAATTGCAGAACTTTTCATAACAGGTTTAGGAGATGACCTTACTGAACATTTGAATAATCAACAAGAAGTCGAGATGTGTGGCTTAATCAAGAGCTACAGCAGCATTTTGAAGACCTGAAATTCCCCATTCGGCGCCTCATATTGGCAAATTTCCAAAAAATATTTTGGAGGTCCATGGGTTTTGAACCCACGACCGATTGCATAGCCTAAGCGCTTTGAGGAATGGTGTTGAGGCCCAATTTCTAGTTATTGAAACCAACCCTAAAACTGATACACTCTAGCTGAAAAATCTACATGCAAACTTTTATTTTTGGTGAGGTCGACTTAGTAAACAGTAGCTACAGGGTGAGCTTTTGAATTGGGAATAGAATTACATGCTTTTTGGGGGTTATTGTGAACAACGTAAGCTATTTCACAGCGCGTCTGGCTATAAACAAATAAAAATGAGATAATAAAAAAAAAAAGAACAGAGTTGGATATGTAATATATATATATATATATATATATATAATAGTTAAAAAAAAAATGAGAGAAACACCCGCACGAGCCAGTGCACAAACCCCAGTTTAGAAAAAAAACGAGCACCAGACATAGCACACCGGTTGGACGGCCTGTGCCAAGTTGTATTAAGTTCGTGGGGTTCGAACCCCGAACCTCCCCATAGGCGCACAAGATAGTGCCCAAGTCAAACAATATACAAGCCAGATCACATATCTAACTACAAATCAAATTCCTCCCACCAAAACACCAAAGTCTACACAAGGAAGAGCCTTGCACTCTACCAACTGAGCTAAACGGGCTATCCACTGGACTGTAATATTTCTTCCTGCAAGTTTTTTCTACGGTATTCCCAACGGAGCGCGAAGGCAGGACAGTTGGGAAATTGCCTACAAGCCCAGCCTACAAGCATTGAACTCTAGTGGATAGCTCAGCGCATAAACCAACTTAAGCAATATATATATATATATATATATATATATATATATATATATATAAATGTTATCAAAACAATATACAAGCTAAAGAAGAGTCGTTCCCAGGAGAACCCATGGCTCCACACACATCAAGAGGGAGAGAGCCATAGCTCAGCGACCAAGGCCAAAGGAGGAACCGAATCCTTCGTCGCGCCTAAAATCCCTCCTTCAACCTCTCCCTGCAAAAGCACCAGACGACCTAGCAAATGAGAAAGGAATGGTGCCTTTTAGGGTTTAAATGATAACTTTTTTTTATTATTTTCCAGAAATAAGGAGCAACACGTGGATCGCATGTGAGGTCTAGGCCTACAAGGTAAGTTTTTAATATAAGTTTTTTTTAATATATTTATCTATTTCACTTTTTTTAATTAAATTCTTATATCCAAAATATATATATATATATATATATATATATATATATATATATATATAATAAACAATTCTATAGTTTAAATAAATTAAATAAATTAGGTTTTATTTTAAATTAGGGATTTCAAAATTTAAATTAATTAATTAAAACCACATATTTATAAAAAAAAATGTTACTTAAGGGGGTGATATGGGTTTTGAATCCACGACCACCCACCAAGCCCAACCCTTAAGAAATGACCAAACACCAACGCGCCACACATATCACTTTTACAAAATAAATTCACATATAAATAATTTAATTATCAATAGTAACAAGGTACTACCTTGAAGAATAATCTTTGATTATCCAAGCGTCAAGCTCATGAGACTGTACACTCAACTCATCGAGCCAATCGCCAAGCCCTTCCATTCCATTCCACCAGTCAAAGCCAAGCACTAAGCTCCAATGCCTAAAAGCCACTCTACAATCCTCAAGACTCGCACCTGTAGCCACCGAGACACACAATTCAACGCATATGTACAATGCGCCAAGGAGAGCCCACGAGTCAAGAATCAAAGGATATTTAGTTGTAAGCGAAAAGTTTAAAGGACTTAGACTAGGACAAGCGGGAAGGAGGCAGCATGCACACTAGGAAAGTAAGCTCGAGGAATTGGCGAGTATGGCGCAAGGCTAGTGTAGCTACTGGGCAAGGGAGTCAATAGTTTTCTTAGGTGAAGAAATCAAGATTAGACACTTTATCCCTAACCTAGCCAATCCCCTAAAGAGAGTAATGTTTGTTTACAGACAAGTAAAGAAAAACTTACGTCTAACCCTGTTTCTAGTTTAAATAGTGCAAATTTGAAACGTCCTTGAACTCACCCTGACAACTTTGGTTGATGCAGACTAAATCATACAAGATGGTTAAGACTCGAGGGAATCCAGGCAGAGGAGCATCATCGCAGGCACTGCCAACACCGCCAGCGCCGCCACCACCATCGCTCGAGCTAGCTCTCATACTGTGCTCGTTGGAGACCATAAATGAAACTTTAAATGGGCGACAACCAACAGGGACTGAGGTGGAACCCCCACCATCTGGAATGGGTAATCCAGAAGCATCAAGGGATTCGAGGGGAGGACCTCTGCCCGAAGACATCACTCAAGAATTGCAGAAGATCACACTTCCGGATTTTGCTGGGGGTCACGCCAGTGAACGCGTAGAAGCATGGTTGGAAGGCCTAACAAGGTGTTTTGTCTTAAGGGACTATGTGTCCAACTCAAAGGTGAAGATAGCAATTTTTCAGTTAAGAGACAACGCCTTGAACTGGTGGGGAAACCTGGAAAGACAACTGCATCTTACCCCAGACACAGTATCTTGGAAACTTTTCAAGGAGAGGTTCTAAAGGAAATATCTACCAGCTTATTATGAGGAACAACAGGTAGGGGCGTTTCATGCCTTAGTACAGGAACAAAACTGTAGAAGAATATGAGATCAGATTTATGGAATTGGTCAAATATGTTTCGTATATGGATAATGACCAACGACAGGTAGAGCGCTTCGTCTATGGATTGAACCCTAAGATAAGAGCTATGGTGCGAATGTGGAAACCATCTTCAGTAGCAGAAGCTGTGGAAAATGCATGTTATGCGGAGGAACACATGAACTTAACTGGAGGTATGAGACCGACCTTTCCACATCATCCTAGATTTGTGGGGAAGGCCCCTAGGAAATTTCCCAGGGGAGGGAGCTCAAGGCCACCTCCATATGGTAACAGAGTTGCACCAAGGACAGTAACCGCAGGGATTTCAATGGCAGCGAGTGCAGCATCTCGTTCATCACCAACGACACAGACAGGTCCATGGCCATCTCAGGGAACAGCTAGTCGGGGCAGGGTTTCCAGGGGAAGGAACTCATTTTAGAGACAGTCACATAACAGTGCGTAGGTTCAATCTCGTGTTACCTGTTGGGGGTGCGGAGGACCCCATTTCCAGCGTGACTGCCCAGAGTTACAATCAGGATTCGCGCATAGAGAAGGAAAGGCCCCGATGGGGAGAGAAAGTAGCAGCCACCAAATTTACGCAGTCGTTAATAATCGCCAGGCTGAACATCAATCCACGGTGGTGGAGTCATCAGGTACGCTAAATCATAGCAACGTTAAGATTTTATTTGATTCTGGTGCTACAGATAATTTCATTTCACCATCTGCATTAGAAAAGAGTGGGTTGGCAGGCTACGATCACGATGACTTTAAACAAGTCGAGGTGGCTTTGGGGGGAAAACAAGCGGTAGGACCTAGTATTGATAATTGTATAGTAGACCTAGAAGTGTGTACTACTAGGTTGAAGGTATATGTCACTGCTCTCGAGGCGTACGACCTAATCATTCAAATGGATTGGTTAGAATCTCATCGAGCTTTGGTAGATTGTTTCTCAAAAAGGGTGCTCTGTGTAGACGATGAAAGAAGGCCAGTAGAGATCCAGGGTGTACAGAGAAAAGTGTCATTACACTTTATCTCAACTATGAAGGTTAAACGATGCTTGAGGCAAGGGTGTCAACTGTATGTAGTGGAAGCAGTGAATGAAAGGAAGGGACCCTCATTGGATCAGTACCCGGTATTGTCATAATTTAAGAATGTTTTTTCGAAGGAGTTACCAGGGTTACCTCCTAAGAGGGAGCTTGATTTTACTATTGAGTTAAAACCTGGTGTAGAACCAATTTCCAAAACTCTGTATCGGATGACAGCACTGGAACTTTGTGAATTGCAAATGCAGTTAAAAGAGTTACTGGACTTAGGGATAATAAGGCACAGTGTCTCACCTTGGGGCGCACCAGTAATTTTTGTAAAGAAGAAGGATGGATCCTTACGACTGTGTATAGACTACAGAGACTTGAATCGTGCTACAGTGAAAAATAGGTACCCAATGCCATGAATAGATGACCTCTTCGATCAGATGAAAGGAGCAGTGGTATTCTCAAAGATTGATTTGCGATCAGGGTATCATCAGTTAAGGATTAAGGAGGGAAATATCCCAAAAACTGCCTTTCGAACTCGGTTTGGACATTACGAGTTTGTCATAGTACCTTTTAGATTAACCAATGCGCCAGCAGTATTCATGAGTCTCATGAATGGTGTATTCCAGAAGTAGTTATACCGTTTTGCACAAGTCTTTCTAGATGACATCCTCATCTATTCCAAGAATGAAAGAGAACATGAGGAACACTTACGAGTAGTGTTGTTCTGCCTTAGAGAGAACAAATTATATGGGAAGTTGTCAAAGTGTTCCTTCTTCCAGAAAGAGATTCACTATTTAGGTCATATCATTTCTGGCGAAGGAATCTCTGTGGACCCAGAAAAGGTAAAGGCCATTATGGAGTGGCCAGTGCCGAAAAATGCCCATGAGGCGAGAAAATTCATGGGGCTAGCAGGTTATTATTGGAGATTTGTGGAGGGATTCTCCAAAATAGCGAAACCCATCACCACCTTGCAGCGCAAGGGGGTCAGGTATGAATGGACAGAAGAATGTGATTGTGCATTCATTGAGCTTAAGAGGTTACTAACTAGTGCACCAATTCTACAAGTGTCGGATATGGAAAAGGACTTCATAGTCCGCACGGATGCCTCGAAGCAAGGGTTGGGGGCCATGCTAATGCAGGATGGAGGAGTGATAGCTTATGCATCAAGGAAGTTGAAGAAACACAAAGAGCTATATGTGACTCATGATTTAGAGTTGGCAACTGTAATGCTAGCTCTGAAAATTTGGAGGCACTATCTTGTGGGGCGAAACTTTGAGCTCAAAATAGACCATCAAAGTTTAAAACATCTCTTCACTCAAAGGGATCTAAATGCCAGGAAAAGGCGATGGAGTGAGTTTATGAGTGAGTACGATTTTGGTATTTCGTACATCAAGGGGAAGGAAAATGTGGTCGCAGATGCCTTGAGTAGGAGACCACGTGTCTTCTCCTTAATACCCTTAAAGGTCAATCTAAGGGAACATGTGTTGACGCAACTCCAAGGAGATAGTTGCTATTTAGAAGTTACTTCAAACCTCCAGAGCGGGAGGCAGTTAGATCCAAAGTATGAAAGATATAGTCTGGAAGTAGACGGACTATTGAGATATCGAGGAAGGATGTACATCCTTGAAGATGTGGATATTCGAAGCATCATACTAAAGGAAGCCCATAGATCACTTTATTGTGCGCATCCGAGTGTGAAGAAGATGTATGCAAACATGAGGAAGCTATTCTTCTGGGTAGGCATGAAGCGCGATATAGTCCATTTTGTCACGGCCAAATGCCTAGAGTGTCAACAAGTGAAAGCCGATCACAATCACCCGGCAGGCCTCCTACAACCACATGATGTTCCTATGTCCAAGTGGGAAGTCATCTCTATGGATTTTGTTGTGGGGTTGCCGCTCACATCTCATAGATACAATGCCATTCTTGTGATAGTGGATAAGTTAACCAAGAGTGCTCATTTTATTCCGGTTAGAGACACTTACGATGTCACTGATGTGGCATGTGTGTTTGTAAGCGAGGTTATCCATTTGCACGGGATACCTAAGAAGATCATTTCAGATAGGGACTCCAGATTCACTTCTAAGTTTTGGACAAGTTTGCAGTCAGCATTGGGGACTCAGTTGAACTTAAGCACAACTTATCATCCTGAAATAGATGGGAAAATCAAAAGGGTAAATCAAGTCATGGAGGACATGCTTAGGATGTATGTCATGGATAATCAAACCCAGTGGGAGAAGTACCTACCTCGGTAGAGTTTGCCTACAATAACAGTTTTCATAGCTCCATTGGGATGCCACCCTACGAAGCCCTGTATGGAAGGCCATGCAGAACGTCGTTGAGTTGGGATAGACTAGAAGACTGAGTAACAGTTGGGCCAGAATTGATTCAAGAGATGGAGGAACAGGTGATTCAGATTAGGAAGAGACTAAAGGAAGCATAGGATAGGCAAAAAAGTTATGTGGATGCACACAGGACTGACCGAAGTTATGAAGTGGGAGACCAGGTTTTCATTCGTATCAAGCCTAATAAGAGTACCATATGGTTCAGGAAGGGGACAAAGTTGTCACCTCGATTTATAGGACCGTTCAGAATCCAAGAGAAAATTGGACCCGTTGCCTATCGTCTCATACTGCCACCCCACTTGCATAAAACTCATAATGTTTTTCATGTATCTGTTTTACATCATTGTGTTGCTAATGAATCACATAAACTAAATTGGGAGGAATTGCAGGTATCAGACATGGGAACTCTCATGGTAGAACCATTACGCATATTGGACCGTAGAGCTCGACAGCTTAGGAACCGTCTGGTAGACCAAGTTAAGGTCCAATGGGACAAGTATAGTCTAGGATCTGCTACTTGGGTAGATGCCGAGACACTATGACAAAACTATCCCTCACTTTTTTGACCACCTCAAGAATATGTTTCTCGAAGGTTGGGTGTATGTAACACCACCTTTTGACTTAGACAGCCAAGATTTCCTGAGGCCTACACTTTTATTTTCTATTCACAGTGAAACTATTAAATGATACACTTAAACTTTTAAGACGTATGAACCTTTATGAATGTTTAAATGTTATTGATGATGATGGATATAGTGTGATCTACTATGTGAATGTAAATTTTATGAATGTTTAAATGTTATTGATGATGATGTATATGATGCGACATATTATGAGAATGAAAATTTTATGAATGATTAATGCTAATAGAATGATGTTGGATATGATGCAATCTATTTGGTAAATGATAATTTTATGAATGGGTGTCGAAATTGAATTATGGATATTATGATATCTATTTCTAACTTGAAAACCTTGATGTTAAGTTGTTGGTACAAGGATACCGAATTGAAATGATGATTGTATGCAATTACATGATGATAATACATAGAAATGTATGAGTTTGTTTTACAGACTAATCTACAAGTTATGGGCTATGAAATAGCCAAGGGATAATGATGATGAAAGTGGATTTCATAACCACTAGCCGAGAAACATTATGGTATGAATATTTGTATATGAGATTATATTGGTCAGGATGCATTGCTATGATATGTGGACCAGTGCAGAATTTTAGGTGATGAGACTGCCCAAAACCGAATAAACAATGACAAAACTCCTAGCAACACAATGCCACTGTATATTCCATTGTAGGGTGTGGACCCTAGTTATGATTAGGAGGGGTGGAGGCATTTCCCACCGTGTATCCTCTGAAACCTGAAGTCATGGGAGGACGGTGTTAGCTCATGCTCCCCAAGACATGTGATGATGACTGTCAGTTGCCTGCTGGGGAAGCTTGGTTGAGATAGTGATACTTCCGCTTACGGGTTCTATTTGGAGTTAGGTCAATATAGTTGACGCTCCAAGATAGTCCAGCAGAGGAAGGATAGGAATGGAGATGGAAGTAAGTTAGGGAGGAAGGATGAGCAGAAATAGTTGAGAAAGTATGGAGATTTGTCTGATGGTGAAATTTAATGTTTTCCCTTATAAAAATAAATTGTGTATATATGAATATTCATAATTATGTAACTAAACCACAGTTGTCTAAATAAAATTGTTGAACCAGATAATTGTAATTAAAGGATTTCTCAAACATTTGATTGGTTTATTGTCTTTTATAAAAGACTAGTCTTGTTGATTGGATTAGATGCATACATAAATTACTAAAGGGTGATAGTTATTGATTATTAGTACATGCACGAGACTTGTATGTACTAGCTACACATGCATTTCTTGTACATGTACACTAGTATGTATGAGTTTTCGTGACTACTTACTAATAGTGTCGGTTAATTGTTATGAATGTGTGAAGCATGTTTCTTTTCCTTTGTACCATGAGATACCTTAACTTCAGGACGAAGTTTCCTGAAGGGTGAGTGTATGTAACAATCCTGGTTGAATAGATGCATAGGGATTATTAATTTTAATTAATTTGATAATCTGATTGTCCTAATATGTTGAGTTAAACAATAATTATTTCTTAATAATATTGATTAATTAATTAATTATTAATTAATTTTTCATACCTGTCAATGATTAATTGATTAATTAATAGACTCATTAAATATTTGAGAAAAAGGGGCTTAATAATTTTAGTTTATTTAATTAAAGACTTACGTATGAAGGGGGGGAAAGAAACATTAAATGGAGAGGATAAGATAATAAAGAAGGGGGGGTAAGATAATAAAGAAGAGGATAAGGTAATAAAGGAGGAGATAAGGAAATTAATGAGGGGGAGGAGAGTCGGTGAAGGGGGAATATGACGGGAGAGTCCTACGGGAAAGGGGGATGATTTTGGGGGAGGAAGCATTTTGGAGGGAGCATTTTTGGAGGGCAGGAGGGTATTTCTGTGGATATTTTTCTGTGGGATATTCGCTGGTTTGAGCAGTTTGGTTTTTGGGGTTTTTGGGTGAATCATTGCAGGGAGCATCGGGTTGCTGGGGGTTTTGGGCACGGGGGCCAAGATTCCTTTCGGTATCCTGGAGCTAGGGAGCCAGACAGGCTGCTCCTAGCTGGCTGGGTGGTTAGTCGGTTTGGGCAGAGTTTGGTCAGTGCATCACACTGGACAAGGCAGCAGGGAAAGGACAACCATATCGACAGGAATTAGCATCAGAAGTAGGTATTTTATTTATGAATTGTTGAGTTATTTTCATGTTGTAGATAAATTTTAATTTCTACTGAATAATTATGCTTATATGATGGTGAATGAATTATTTGTGCAAAGAAAGAAATTATATGTTTAATTGTACTTAATTTTGGATTTAATTAAGTATGGTCTCTACAATTTTTGTCCATAAAACCTATATCCACAGGCCACAAAACCCTGAACTAAAATGCTAGACACCTGGTGCAAAGGTGCTTGATTCACAAGTCAAGAAAGTGGATGATGTTGATCCATATGACCATCAGTGTATGCTTACCATAGAAAAGTATGTCACCATTGAATAAAACTTTCACCTTGGTGATTAAAAAGGGGCCTTTTGTAACAGAACCAACATAATTTAAATTTGACCTACATTTCCTGTGTGTAACAAAACCAATATAATTTAAATTTGACCTATATTTCCACTGCCAAAGTAAAGGAACAGATACGGTGCTACAAATGAGGACCATCTTCACTACATTCAACACTGGGATCGACCGTCCCACTACTGGAAAATGATTTAATTACTAGCCTTAAATTCGAACTGTCCCCACAGCCTTTGCATTCAAGACATAACTAATTCCAGCGGCTCGGTATGGACACATGTCGAACTCAATCCCCAGGGTGTCATCCCATCATGTCGTAGAAGAACAAATTGTAATGAATACATTTAAAAATGAGAAAAAAAAATCAGAAGAACAAATTGTAAAGAAATCATTAGCAAATGATAATTTTTTTAAGAGTGGATGTTATATGTTGCTGCAGGAAAATAACAAAAGCTTCATAGTGATTAATGCATCATTTTTTAAAATATGAAGAACCTATCTTATATTAAGTTAAGCTTCCATAGCTTAGACTCACTAGGAGCCTTATCAATTCATCACATACAAATATCATCAAATAAATATGCATCACTTGTAAATTAAGTGATTAGGATTAAAAGGCATGGTGTTTTTGGGGAAAAAAAAAGGACTTTGAGGAGTTAGAGTGGTTGTAATGATAAGTTGTTATTCTATTTATTTGGGTTCAAATTTCACTTCCCCGGGTCACTGTCATCAGATTCAACAATTTTAAAGAGTTCATCACTTGCAACATGTAGTATTGGCAAGTGCTTGACTTTAGATCTTATTTTTTTCACAGCGTCAGTGTGTGCTTCAATCCAAGGCATAGGATCCTTTTTTAGCCTGTCATTGATAATTTTTCTATCTTTAGAAAAATATTTATAAAAATGGTTGACATAGTTCAAGCTTCCTAGAAAGTGCTGGAGTTGGTTCTTATCAGTTATTTTTTATAGGAAAATTTTCTGCAAATTCCATTGCGTGGATCTGAAGAGCAATTTGGCCATTTGAAATTGTGTGATGTAGAAATTTGATATAGGTTTTAAAGAGATCCATTTTCTTTTTAGAAAGAACTAGACCAGATAGTTTGATGACCTTTAAAAACATCTATAAATGCTTGAAATGTTGGTTTATGGAATCCAAGAAGAGTAATATATCATCTATGTAGAAATTTAACTAGTCAAAATATGCCTTTAAAGTATCATCCATAACCCTTTGAAATTTTGTCGAAGCATTCTTAAGGACGAAGGCCATAACATTCCATTCATAGCAACCTGCAGGAACACTAAATGCAGTTTTGAATTTGTCTTCCTCCTTTATATCCACTAACCAAAATCTAGATTTTAAATCAAACTTTGATAATATTTTTGCATTTGCTATTCTATTGACCATACTGGATTTGTGGGGTATAGGATAAGTATCATCAACTAGGACTGAATTTAAAGGAGTATAGTTGAATCTGCTCAGAATGTTTATTAACATAGAATCCATAGCAATTCCATGGGCTAATGGATTCTCTGATCAATCCTTTTTTCAATAATCCTTGGATTTCTTCATAACACAATTTTTGATATTTAGCATTCATAGGTATTACTCTGATTTTACAAGGTTTTCCCTCATAGCTGTGTTTGTATGGTAATTCAACAAAATGAGTTTTTCTTTCCCAAAATGTAGTTGGGAGTTTTGAGCATACCGGATCTTCAAATATTTTTTGCATTTGACTAATCTTGTCTTGAATTTTTAGCTCCTTGAGCTATTGATCAATCCTATTGTTTCTCTTCATTTATTGGAGTTCTTGAATCTTTTTCTCTTTCTCTATAAGAGTACGAGACATTTGAACCATTGTGGACAAATTAGGGACTGATACAAATGGGAGAACCATTTTTCTCCTTGCTATTGTAATAAAATATCCAGATTTTCCATTTGGTAATTTTGCAGAACCATGTGGTTCAACAACAGCCAAAAATGGAGTACCTAAAAGACAAGGTACTAGAATTTCTGCAAATGAAAACTTCAGATTCAAGCAGTAAGGTCCAAAACATAACTTGACCCTTTCAACTTCATATTCCATCTTTAGGGTTTGATTACCTAGCCCAATGGTTGCATTGTTATTTTTTAACCAATAACAAGAAGGAATAGAATCTTTATTTAGGATGTTAAAATCTTATCCTGAATCGATCAATGCTTTCAATTTAAAGATTTGACCTTGAGTATTCAGCTTAATCATCACATGATATTGTTGATGTTGGATGGCCATTATTCTCATAGAATTAAAACCTTCTATAGAATTTGTTTCAAGTGTATTAATGTTGGAATTTGCATTCTAAGGAATTATTCTAGGGAAGGCATGAATTGCAAGGCCTGGATTTGTTGTTGTAACCCTCTTATTTCTTAGCTAGCCCATGAATCAGTTATCCTCATCCAAAGTGTTTTGATACAACAGACATAGATTTTCCACATGAAAGCCATGTCTTAATGATACATCATATTCTTGAGCTAGAAATAGATGATCCTAGACTCATAGAAATATTTAGCTACTATAGACCATCGGGAACTCCAAGATATGGATTAGGGTATATTGAAAAAAAAAGATGCAATAATTCCATCCTATAGATTTGAAAATCCATTACCCATGGGACTACAAAAACAATCAGTCCCAAAGATGCACAAATTCTTTTTCCTTATGAATGGATGTTCTAGAAGAAGAGTAAACATAGACTAGATTAAGAAAATGTTAAATTGGGATCTGTTTACTCATCCCCAAGACAAAGAATTTAATGCCATTATTTTTGCAAAACTAAAGAAAGAAGTATTTGAGCAATGACAAACATATATGTCAATAAAGGATTTGTGGATATCCTTTTATGAATGGTACAAACTTTCCCAAAATGAAGCAATTCAAATGATGACTTCCAGAGAAAGTGTCAATACGAAACACAAATGGAAATCCTTAGATGGAAAAATAGCTGAGACATATTTTCCTTTTCCCCTTTTTAAGGGAACCATTCTAGGAGAAGAGGAAAAACAAACTAAGGCTAATCCCCTCATGATTCACAAGGAAGAATCTCAGCAAACAAATTTAAAGAAAAGGCTCCAAAGTGTGTCTGAACAATTAAATTGGAAAAATACTACTCTAAGATGGATGGAAGCACATACTTTTGTAACCAATGACTATGTTAGAAAGCAAAAAATACATCAACTTCAAGTATATACAAATAAAGTTGCTGCTTCTAGTATAAACTCTGTCAATTCCCAAGTCTCTGAAATAAAAAACACTTTAGAAAGTGAAATAGACTCTTCAAAAAGAGACCATGAAGAACTAATGGAAGGATTAGGTGAATATTTTAAGAACATAGAGGAATCTATTATTAAAGTATCAGAAAAATCTAGAAATATTCTTGAGAAACCAATTCCTAGTTCTTACTTATTTCCACAAAAGGTCTCATCAGTAAACTCTACAGTCTACATTCCTGAAGAAAGTGATTTGAAGAAAAGGTTTCCAGTCCATTTTCCCCTAGAAAAAGAAGAATCATCCTTGGCTCATCTTCTGGTTACACAATCTCATATTCTCCCTACTAAAGAACCAATTCCTTGGAACATGACTAGGGTTCCAGCGCCAGACCTTTATGGAAAAGGCAAGCTACCAGAGGAACACACATTTATAGATGAAAATTTCCCAGAATGGAACATAGATAGTATGACCACATGCCAAATCCGTCAAGTTATAGACATAATGTATGTTTCCTATAGATTCATGAGCATGAAAGGGGAAAATGAAATAGAAGCATGTAAGTCTATTATACAATGTTTTACAAGAACTTTGGCTAAATGGTGGGAAATAGAGTCTTCACCTGCCCTAGTTGAGAAAATGGAAAAGGAACAAGTTAAATATGAAAATGGGGATATAGTATTTAAAGAAGATGACCAAGCAGAAAATAATATGATAGGTGAATTAACTACATTCATTCTTGATCATTGGTGTGGAACAGAACAAGAACTCTCTGATAAACATGTCATAATTCTAATGATAATGAAATGTAAGAGAATGTCCAATTATCATGATTTTCACAAAGAATGGACCCAAAGGATATATGAAGTAAAAGATAGCAAAAACCTTCTCTGGAAGCAAGTATATCTTGTTGCTCTCCCCAACAAATTTGTTGAATATTTAAAAGTACAAAAAGCTTTTGTTCAGCCTTATGAGCTCTATACTTGGGGAGAAATTTACACAATCATTACCTATGCCCTAGTAGGATTGTGTGCTAACACGAAGGTTACAAAGTCAATACCAAAGCTATCAAAATTACCAAATAGTAGATCTATCTGCGAAAAATATGGTATGACCCTAGATGACCCAGTTAGAAGAAAGAAAAGGGAAAAGAAATCCATGAGACAAAGATTCCAAAAATATGATAAGGGCAAGCCCAGGTCTTACTAAAAAGATAAGAGGAAAAGAGGTCATTATAAGAAATACACAAAGTCTCATTATTACTCCCCAGAAGACATCAAATTGCAATATTCCAAACAACAACGTAAGGCCAACCTAACTTATTGGTTATGTGGACAACTAAGACACCTAGCTAATAGATGTCCACAAGGAGAACAATCCAAGAATAATAAAGGTAAGATCTCACAACAAAAAGCAAGACAAAAGGCTGACATGTTTACTTTTAGTGAACCAATTATTGATGAGTATATATGATCTATTCATGAGTTGTTGACCTAGCCTTGTGCCCTGAAGAATCTAGGGTTTACCTTGGATACCATCCTTGGAATGAGGGGAAGTGCCCAAGTAGTTTTCCTCGGGATATGTTCCCTAAAAAAAGGTGGGAAAAACTCTGGTGTATTGATCAATGGCCTTCAGAAGTTGGTCTTAAAGTATGAAATCCTCCAAGATCATTCCTCACTGCCATGAGAATTTAGACTCGTTTGTACCACACTCGTTGAATAGGTTAGTGAAGGACACTTTCCACGTCATGTCACATGGTTAGAAGTAATAATAGATTTGTAATCCTATTACTTTTAGGAGGGAAGTTATGGTTAAATAGGGAAAATGGTGAGAGGTGGCCCATTTCAAGCAATTATAAAGGATATGTTATAACCAAGTATGGTATGCCAATTTTCCTCAATAAAGCATAACCCTTCGAAATCAAGATAAGAGATTTTGAAAGTTCAAAGAGATTAAAGTTTGAGAAAATTACAAATAAAAAATTATATTAAGCATTTATAAGATTTAGGAGAGGTTGTGAGACAAGGTTGACGTTCAAGCTCGTCAAAGTTCAAAGAGATCAAAGTTTGAGAAAATTAGAAATAAAAAATTATGTTAAGCATTTATAAGATTTAGGAGAGGTTGTGAGACAAGGTTGACTTTCAAGATCATCAAAGTTCATAGTTTGAGAAGAAATCCATATCCTTGTTGGAATAACTCCATTTAGTTATTGGAATCTCAAGGTTGGAGGAGGAGAAGATGGAGGACATTACTTTCAAGAAAAAGGATAGTGTATTGTCTCACTACAACAATACAACATTTTAGTGTCATGTTTTGTATTACAGTCTATGTAAATTGGCAAATGCGAAACACAATAATCTTTTGGCATCTTGTTTTTGGGCCTTGTTATGCATCATTTTTACGAATTTAGGGTCTCTTTTGCATCTTATTTGCATCTAAATTACATTCTTTTTTGCATCCTCTTGCGTCCAAATTTGCATTTATTTTCTTGTTTTGCATGTCACATTTTGCATCCTTCGTGTGTCCTCCCCACATCCCTCTTACATTCTTATTCCACTTTTGCATCCCTTATTATGTCCCTCCTGCCTCCATTTTTTCTATTTTATATCTAATTTGCATAATTTTACCATTTCCTTTTCCAAGTCATGTTGTTCTCCTCATTCTAAGCTTTCCAGCAAGCTATCACATATCCAAATCCAAGTTTGTATGCATGAGTTATGGTTCCAAGAAGTTGATTGTCTCTTTTCCAACTCAATGCACATGTATCTTGGCATTTAGTTTCCAATCTCTTCACCTTCTTGTGAGTGTATTCCTTATTTGCACAAGTGCATCACTAATGTTTGTAAGCATGTCACTTATGTTAGGTGCATTGTTTATGTGTGTGTCATTGATTAGGTGTGTTTTTTTATGTGTGTGAGCTCATTGTTTATGTTAGGTGCATCGCTTATGTGCATGACCATGTAACTTATGCGGTTAGTTTATCGCTTATATGCATTAGTTCGTTGTTTGTGTTAGAGGATTTGTTTATGTTTGTAACTTATGTTGCCTATGTGGCATTGTTTTAGTTCACACTTTGCTCACATGTTGAAATTCTATTATATCTATAAAACATCCCACTTTTTACTTTTTTCTATGCAAAGTCCTATGAGTCTTTTTCCATAGAAAAAATCACGATTTATTTTCATAAAAAGAATCAAAATCACATTCTTCAGGTGCATATGGCACATTACGTAAATATGGTCTTACAACATTCATAGATATCCAATTAGATTTTGACACTAACAACAAAAGCCAAACCTTTATGTGACAATGACCTAAATTCACCATTTTTACCCTTCTTCTTTTTCACCATTGATCGACCCCTTTGAGGAGGTCCAATAAATTTTCAACGAGGCACTATTCCTTATCAAAGTTGGAATTTTTAGATTCATCTGATCTTTTAAATCCTCCTCTTGATGCATCGTTTCAAACTAACTCTCGGGAGGAGGAATCCCCCACATATGTTTCTTCTTCAAGAATCCTTGTTGTCTATTTTATACCATCATTCTTTATTGACTTTCAAAGCCTTGCATTTTGGGAAATGTGTTGCACTCTCCTCTTTTTCATCCTCTGAAAAAGAAGGATCATATTGTTGCTAGCTTTTAGATTTGAAGAACTGCTCCTTTATCCTTTTACGTTGACTTCTTGCTTGTGGACAAGTTTCATGAAGGTAATTTGTTTCATGATGGAACCAACACCTAAAGACAATGTTTTCATATTCCAAACTTTGGATACATTTGCGATTTCAATGTTTCAACAACATTATGTCGGGAAGACCTTTACTAAGGTCAATCTCCACACAAATGCAAGCACATTTAAACAATCCCCACTGAGTCCACTTACAATCATACTTTAAAAAGCTAACTATAGAATTTCCAATATCTTTAAACACTAAAGGGTGCCAAAAGGGGAAGATGCATATTTGGGAGTTGGACCCAAACCAACATTTTGGATACCACCATAGTAGTGGGATCAAAATCTAGAAACCATGGGGTAATAAAGAGCCCTACTCTTTCCCAGAACGAAGGTTCCTCCTTAAATATTTTCCTTTAATCATCTCAGGAATATAATCGAACTGCAAAGAAACCTTTAGAGCATAAAATGATCTGAAAATTCTTGGTCCAGTTAGAATATATCCATTGGTGTCGATCTGTCAATAGTGGCCATAACCCATTAAATCTCCATATCATTGTCTCAAATTTAAGAGATAAAAGAGTTAATTTTCCTTTGAATGCTTGACCTCGAAAGATGGTGCTTCATCCAGTTTTTCAACAATGTACATGCTTAGCATAGAACGAGCATACCAAGAGGTTTTGTTGTTGAAGGAGATAACTTTGATCGGGTTTTGTTCTCGTAAAAAATTGGATTAGGCGAGCTAAGTAACCTAGAACCCCTCCCATGTGTAACTGCAAAACCAAACAAATGATAGAAACCTTATAAATGTTATGGTCAAATAGTGTGAGTAGATCCTCTAGCTACTTACTCACATAGAGTAAACATTGAAATGCTACAAGAATCCTCATTTTGGCTTGAAGTTTATGCTTGAGAAAAACGATGAGAACTGAAGATTTGACAAAAATGGTAATGGATTTCCCCTTAATAGTCCTCACAAAAATTTGATAATCCTACACATAACAATGAACTAGATCAAAGGAAGTATTATAGCTTGAGTAAGCTCCCAGATCTGCTCGAACCTCCTTTGAAACACCCATAAAAGAATAGATCTCACCAAAAATGACCTAGATCCGGTTAAACTTGCTTAGATTTATTCAAGAAATCACCCAACTATTCAAAGTGACTCACATATATTCAAAGCAACTCACATATGCTTAGATATTTTTATTTCATCCAGAGGGAATGTACAAGGTAAAATCCCCATTTCGAAATGAGGACCCTCCATTGGATGTTGATTATATCATAACAAAAAATATGGACTTTGAACAAGCTTTCATGAACTGTTTCTATCTCTGCTAAAATACTTGTTAAAGTTGTTGATATTTCCTTCAAGTTGAAGAATAATCTACTTTGATCTTTCTACTGTAATAATATCTAGTAAATAAATGATAATGGATAGATACATTTGTGTATAAATTTGAGCACATGATACATTAAACTCACGCTTCATAGGTCTCACATTGTTACTAGTCATGTGATCTCACTTATGATTAATGGTTGATGAATGGTTCATTATGTATTGATACTCATACTTTGCATTGGATATCATACTTTTCACATTTCATTAGTTTATGGTGATTGATTATTAAGTATTGGAGCATCGATGTGGCACTCCAAATGTTTTATTTTTGGAAGAAATATTTTTATCTTCAAACATTGATTCACTTGTCTTCTTAAGCTCACCAAAAGAAACCCTTTGAGTAATTAATAGCTTTAAAATAAACATTGATTTAAAATTAATTAGAATTTTTTCATTTGTAGCAAACCAACATTAGAATAGGATTTAGGTCCATGGTGTAGGTTCGAGAGGAAATTCTCCAAGGCCATATAATCAAAACTAGAAGTCACTAGTGAGATATAAATCCATTAGTATTAAGGTGTGCTCACTAGGAAAGATCCTCTCACAAAAGAGTTAAGAACAAGGTCACACTTAGAGAAAGTGGGATGATAACCCCTCTCCACTTGTTCTAGTGTCTGTGGATTACTATGTGTATGGGGATTTTAAAAGTGCAAGGCCCATTGGGTGGAATCACTTCTTGGAATTTCAGGCTTAGTTTCCCTACCCATACATGTGATTGTGATCTACAACTATCTTCCCAATTATCGATTGTGAAGTGGTATCTGTAGTGGCCAGTCCTAAGACATACATAGGTGACTATGGGTGGGAAGTACTCGTGGTACCTAAGGCGGACACATAATTGTTGTTTCATCTCCTAGGGAGGGTGCACATCTACACAAGGGTACTTGCACCTAAGGTGAACATTGTGAGCAGGTTATTGTAGTTGTCTCTCACACCTTCACTAACCAGGATTTTGGGTCTTGACATTCCCTAAGGGTTGGTTTTTGGAAGGCCCCTTTATCCAATGTTTTTCCTATTGATAACTTAGATTTTCCAGGAGTGTGCTTTGTGGTTCTGTGTCTAGTCCTTGTCTTCACTTATCCCAATTACAACAATTGGACTTAACTTGGCCACACATGATTCCCCCCTTGGTTTGGTTTTCCTAGCCTAAAGAGTGGAGTGAATCACATAGGTGACATGTAATGATTCACTTGATAGTACCCTTAGGCATTCCCTCGCATTAAGGTTGGACTTTTCCTTTAGGGAGTGTCTGAGCAATAACAAATACCTTTGATTTCAATTTCCATTCCTTCTGAGGAGACTCTCATGAAAAGTTCTTGAAAATTAAGAGCCATTGTTCCCAATGATTGTAACCATTGGACTCCTAATACAACATCAACACCACCCATTTGTATCACAATCATGGGACTATCCAATAAATACTCCCCAATGTTGAGCTTAATACTATGGCACTTCACTGAACAATTTATGGTACCTCCATCTACAATCATTACTTGAAACTCTAGTGTTGGAAATACAAACAAAAAGAGAAGTTTCACTAATTTTCAATTAATGAAGTTATGGGTACTACCAAAATCAATCAACATTATTACCTTTT
>ML780657.1:1082230-1131298 GCA_009831015.1 Picea engelmannii | reverse complement strand
GTTGTCTGGGAGGCTATCTCACTTTATTGGATAACCCTTTCTTGGATTTCAAAAGAGATTTTAGAAAAGATAACGATACTCAATTTTCATTTCCTTTCGTCAAGAAATTTGGAAAAGAAGAACATCCATGAATAGATGGGAAAAGATTGATTGTTGCAAATTGAATAGGAGGGTGGCTTTTGCACCCAAAAAATTTTGGAGATTAATCAAAGGGGAGGGATTGGGGTTTCAAAGTGTTCATCAAAAGTACATTTCTCTTGAGTCTCTAGAGGACTGGATCCAAAGACCTTAGAAAATTTACATAATAATGTTTTAGTGATGTGGAAAGTCGTTGTATTGGTTTTTCCCTTAGTTAGTGAGGGTTTGGTTTGGAAAGTTGAGGACGGACCAAAAGTAAGACTCAGGGATAAACTTGGGTTTGGAATAGTGTGGATCATAAGCTTCTTGAGTTGATGATTCAAACCTTAAGGGATAGAGGTTTATTTAATCTTTCTCAAATTGTAGATATAGCTTTCACAAATATTTGGCATTAAGAGTGTCTCTTAGTTGATTATATGTGTTTTAAAGGGGAAGAGGCATAGTTCAAATGTTCCTTTATTACTCAGATGAATTCAATCCATGTAAGGATTCAGGAGAAAGAATATTTGTTGGTTTGGGTTAAAAATCCCTTAGGTGTTTATACTCTAAAAAAGGGTTATCTTTCCTTAAGCAGAGGAGGGAATAGAGAGAGATTGTTTGGTGGTGGAAGGGTGTCTGGAAATTTCATTTCCTTGAAAAATCAAAGTTTTTTATTTGGCTCCTCCTAAATAATCAATCTGTAATGTGGGTTAACCTTCAAAAACAAAATAGATCGAGGCAAGGGAGGTGCTCCCTCTGTAAGTGTTGTGATGAGACTAATCCTCATATGGTAATGGAGTGCTCCTATACCGAACAAGTTTGGTGGGAAATAGAAGCTCTAATAGGTTGATAAGATGTGTGGTCTCCAAGTGAAATGGAGGAAGGTTAGGAATTGGTGTGAATCCCATGGTAAAATATTATAGGTATTTTCCCTTGATTCTCTCTTGAGGTGTCTAGATAACTAGGAGGGCTCTTGCACTTACTTTGATGGATGGGGTTGTTCATTGAGAGATGAGGACTCATGGGGTAGGTTGAGTTCTCTTCATAAATGGATATCATTGTCTAAAGTTTAGAAATGGTTTTATGCTTGGCACCAAAAATTATGTAGAATTAAAGGCTCTTAAGTGGCTTTTATTATTAGTTGTTGAAAAATGGGTTGAGATATTTGGGGATTTGATGCTTATGGTTAAATGGATGAAAGTTGAACAAAATTGCCAAAACTTTCTTTTTCTTCTTTTCTTGAGGAGCTTCTTGGGACCTATAATTACACCAATTGGAATTATTATTTTGGAAATGGGATGGAGGGTGCAATATTGGACGGTGGAGTTACATACAATGGTCATGTGTTCTTTTAATCTCTATTTTTCAATAATTAAAAATTTAATTTTTCAATCGTTAATTATGAAATTAGAGATGTCTGTATGGTTGGCAGATGAGAAATGTCTTGTTGGTAGATGATAAATGTCTCTTTGGATTGTGAATTCCAAGAGTTGGCAAATGAAAAATGTCTCTATGGATGGTGATCCCTATCAACATTCGCCTTCCACTACTAATGGATGCCCTAGTATACTTAACATTGTAATTTAATCATATCTACAGGGAGAGGAATTCTAAGTCAGATTCTTTGTCAAACGCTAGGGTTAATATGGTCACTAGTCAATGGCATATTGTGGAGATTACAGAGGGACTTGGTGTTTATTACCATCCTCCTTTCCATGATGTTCTCCCACATCGTTCTAGGTTGTTGTTTGAAGGTTTCCTGGTTTGGGATGCTATTTTACTTTGGTGGACTTTTGTGTAAAATTATGCAAGATTTGTCACATGAAGAAATTAGTGGAATGTTGTTTTTTTTATTTTGAACATGGGAATTTTGAATAGAGTTGTTTGTATATTTTCAACTTGATTATGTGAAATTTCTTATATAATTTTGAAATGAGTGGAATAAAAATGAAGGTACAACACTATTCTTTAGAGACATGTTAATTATGTACACACCTATATGTAAATTGTTACACGTCAAAATTCCTCACTTTGATAATGTTGCATTCTCATTGTCGCAAGTGTCGTACTTTTGCCACAAGTGTCGTAAATGTCACATTTTCGTTCTGCATGTGTCGCATTCCGAACGACACCAAGAAAAAACTTGATACATCCTCTAGAACATGTTAGAAGAAGAAGCCACATCATTTGACAGACGAAACAAAGTGTTTTTCTATGAGAATAGGTCATCTTGACAATTTTTTGGAATATCAATGCTCCCCTTCTCATATGATGGAAGTGCTAGCGCTATTGTTTATATAGTAGGGAGTGTTGTAACACTCTGTTTCCCAATGTAAAGGAACATAGATTGGTTCAGAAAATCATGGGAAGAAATCCCCCTTTTCTCTAAGGATAACTAGAGATGATTTGAGTTGGTTCGACTCGAATCTAACCCTTAGGCTGCATCTAAGGGAGATGCCACAACTGATGGAGTCACATCCTCAACTAATACCAAATATAACCAAGGTGGTTGGCCCTCCCAAAGCCTATAAATGGAGGCATTCTCATGGTGAACAAAGAGGGAAATAATCAACAAAAGCATTGGTATTTTGATCTTGGATTTTTCAAGCAAGGGGTTGGACGAAGAGGCTTTCGAGAAGTTGTTGCAATACCATCCATTATTGTAAGTGCCTTTTTTAAGTTCTCATCAATATACTTGGCCTATTCCCTTATATTTTGTGTATCTTACATATGTTTGTCTATTATAGATGAATTTTTTTAATCCAATATGGTAGCATAGGAGTTTCCTTGTTTATCTTTGTTGTTCGTGGTTTTGCAGGTATCAAGTTGTCTGAAAGAGTTTGTACATCAAGCTTGAATTGGAGTAGCGAGGACAAACACCGGAAGTAGGTACGATCACCTTTTTCGCCTTCTCTCTTTTTGGCTAGTTAGACAAATCTCAAAGGAATGTTAGTGTCCATTTGTATATTTTTTTCTTGGTATTAGGGGTCTAGAATCCAAGGGCATATTCACCTATTCGCAGGGAAATTATTCCATAACATAAATTGGCGACTCCACTAGGGACATAAGCTTTCAGGTTTTCTTTTTTCCTTGGTTTTTATTTGCCTTTTTCATATCTTAAGATCCTATTTTATTATTTGATCCATCCATACATTGGTTATCTTTGCTAAAGTTTTCTTATAGAGTCTTTGATTGAGCTTTCCCGAGTTTTTGAATTCTCTGGGTTTTTCCAAAAAAAATTACAGAACCCGCGCCCTCTCCAATTACAGTCAGAGTGTTGATAACTTAATCAACACTCCCCCAGAATGTATTAGGGAGCATTGTAGTGCTCTGGTGTTGTTACTACCAGAGCATCGATTTTTCTTTCCTTGAAAAATTGTTGACTGTTGTTTGTTGGGTGTATTTCTTTGGTCTTTCTCTCTAGCTCAGATCTTGTTCTATTAGATCATATCTTCTGTTTGGTTTACAACTTGCTTCATTTCACTCTTTTAGTTTTGATTGGGTTTTGTGTTGTCTTTCCTTGTCACAAAAATGACCTTTTTTCCTCAAACTTGGGTTCTGTTTGTTGCTCTTGTCGTTCATTTGATTGATTAGAGATTGTTATAAGGAAATTCATTGATCTCAATACTGTTTACTTGGTCTTTGATCCTTACTCATTTCCAGAAGATTTTTAAGTGTGATTCTTTGTTTTTTGTGTTTTTCTTTGAATAGATCATTTGTCTTTCTTTTAGTCTCTTATTGACTACTGAGAGTGTCTTTGTTTATGTGCTTTTTCTTCCTATTTTCCAAAGTCGCGATAGTGAAGTCATTTTTCATTATTAGTGAAACAAGAAGCATTAGACGAATTATTCAATTATTAGAAACTATTTTCCTTCCCATGGATAGAATTTCATTGAAATAAAAGTTTGCATATCATTCTTTTACTTATTTGGGATTCGATTTGCAACATCATTAGTTTCACTCTCATTCACCTTCACGTAAAGAACAACCACTAAAATCAAGGCTAATTAAAATCAATATAGAAACATTTTATTTTTAAGATCTTTACACCAACAATAGACTAGGATTAGCACTTTGGAATAGGCTATGAGAATAACTCTCCAAAGCATTCAATACAAAATCATAATCTTGTGATAGGGAGATTAAATCCATTTTTCGTATAAGCATGGCTGGGATCCCCCTCTCACACAGGGGTTACACACGAGGCCGTGTTTGGGAGATAAATGGATATTATCCCTCTGAGGCTTAACCGTTTGTAGTAGTCATATCACATATTGGGGGTTATTATCGAGGTTCATATGTCTTCATTTGGTCTTGGAGCTTCATGAATTCTGAATCCATTCTGGGTCCTCTGGAGTTTTACCGGTCCACTTGTCCTCAATTATCTTGAAATATTTTGGGCTTGATATCCTGCTCATACATTTAGAATCGACTGTCGACTATTCTCGCCCAAATCCTGAATGTGATTTGATATCCTTAGTAGCCACAATATTTAGGGTCCTTACATGAGGTGACGGTGAAGGGAAGACTTCATTGTACCTAGAATAGACATTGGTCAAACTTACTCAGGCTCCTTGGAGGGTAACCCATGGGTAAAACCATGAGGAATATTTCACCAAGGTATAAGTCCATTAAGTAGGTCTCCAACATAATTTATCCACCCGCCCATATCCTAGCCCCGTCTCACTTTGGTCACGTGATGTTGGATTTCATCACCAACTAGTACGCTTATTGAGAGAAGGTATTGTTTTCTTGTTGGTTTTCTAGATTTTTAGCGAGTGTTATTTATTTACTTGATTGCCTTTCAAAATTGAGACTGTGGATGATAAAGGTCTTCATAGATCACGTAGGATGCAAGGGTTCCCTCCAGAAGGCTACAAACCCTTACCTCCTAACTCACCCGAAGACATTTATTGTGAATAGGTTGAGAACCATTCAGATGTTGGGAGTGCTGCTACTCCTTTGTTAGAAAATCCTAAGAGAGCCTTGGTTACGATTGAGAAAGGTTCCCTTCCTATTAACCTGGATTTTCAAGTTCCTCTCGAGCCACACCTTGTCTGTTTGGACTCCTCAGGTAACCTTATAGAAGAATATTACTGTCACTTGTCGTCAAGTCTATATAATGAGTCAAATATGGAATCCACACAACCAAATTTTAATGATGAGTACATGACCCTTGTTTGTTCTGATGAAATGGTAAATCCGCAACAAACTCTTCTTCATTCTATATGGAGAACTCCATCGGGATGTTATATTTATGAAAAATTTAATTTTAGCTGACCACCTTTTGACCCTATTACCTCTGTTGGTGTCGAGGAAGGACTATCAGGTCAGACTATCGACCGTCCCATCAAACAAGTAGTCAATATTGCTACCACCTTAGTACAAGTTCAAAGTAACACCAGAGTCGTGTTGCCTAGTCATGTGCAAAGTACCTTGACAGTTACTCCTACCATACCTTTTCAACCCATAGCTCCTTATATTCCACAGAACCCTATTAGGACACCTGTGCATCACGAAATACAAAACCACTACAACCAAGGCCAACTTTTTGACATGTGAATATCGGAACTCGAGACCGAATAGACTCTTACTCAGATAGTATATAACATGTGCATCGTTGTAGTTATCCTCTTGTATTAACACCATAGCAATATTGGAAGTAGAGGCAACCAAATAAAGGATATATTCTTTTTCATAATTCGGTGGGTGAAAAAGAGGCGTGTTTGTTAAGGCATTCTTAAGGGCATCGAAGGAGCATTGAGTAGTTTCATCCTAGATGAAAGGGGTATCTTTCTGCAACAATCTCATAAATCCTTTAGTGAGTTCAACATAATTACAAATGAAACGATGAAGAAATTTTTCCTTACCTTGCAAAATTTGCAATTGAGTGAGGTTGTTGGGAGGAGGTAAAGCTAGAATAGCTTTGAATTTTAAGGGATTCACCCTAATACTGTCTTTGGAGATTACAAAGCCAAGGAGGCATCCTGATTTGACAGCGTAAATACACTTATGGGGGTTCAAACGTATGTGGTAAAACCAACATCAAAGAAAAATGGCTCGTAGGTGACCAATGTGGTCTCATTGATGAGACGAGTGAGTGGGTAAGTCATCGAGGTAGGGTTCAACAATATGTTTGATATCATGGAATACATATGACATGGCCCACTAAAAAGTAGCTCCAATGTTTTTAATACCAAAAGTTAGTTTTTGATAAGCGAATGTCCCCCAAGGGAAGATGAAGGTTCTTTTATGTTGATCAGTTGGTAGGATGTCAATCTGGTTGTATTCAAAAAATCCATCCATGAACGAAAAAATGAAGCTGCCAGCGCAATTATCGATAATTTGGTTGATGAAGGGTGTAGGGTAATTGTCTTTAGGACAAGACTTATTAAGATCCCTATAATCGACAAAAACATGAATGGTCCCTTGTTTCTTAGTGACTGAAACAATGTTGGAAACCCATTCAGTCCAAGGGACAGGATAAACAAAACCAAGCTTAAATAGTTTTTCGACTTTTGCCTTTATGGTCATGGTTTTCTTAGGATGAACCAGGTGAAGTTTTTGTCTTATAGGTTTAATGCCTAGTTAATTTTTTATCTCATGCACAATGATAGATGGATCGATCCATGACATCTCTTCATAAATCCAAGTGAACATATCATGGAATTATTTGAACAAAGCGATATAACTTTTCACTTCTTTAGGTGAAAAATTTGCACCTAGATGAATTTTTTCCACAATACCTTCATTGATCGATATGTCAATAGTAATCGTAGAAGAGATGTTTCCCAAATTCCCCTCGAAGATGGTATACTGAGTGAGTAATGGAGATTGGGGGCAATCGACGATATCGCTAGAAAATATAGGGGATATATATTTCTCAATGTCATCCAAACTTGGAAGAAAGGACCAACGATGGTGGTTGTCATCCCATGGTGTCTCCTTGATGTTAAGCATTTCGATAATAGATCCATATGATGGAAAACTATGGAGGATATAATCGAGAGTAGAGGATAGGGATGTTAACCAGGAGGGTAGTGAGTATGTTGTAGATGATATAATATGTTGGTCATTTAGTGAAGAAGAGGCAGACTGGATGGCATCGTATGCAACCTATGTAGGAGTAAGTGGCATGGTGTCACCTAGTGTGTCAAATTCTAAAGGACTAGGCACAATCCTTGGATCATATGATTCGTAGGATTGATGTGCCATAGTCGAGATCATATTGATCATGGAGATATGTTGCAAAGTGGGAGGAAGCGGTGTAGGAAAGGTACTCATAAGTGAAGATTCTTTTAAAAAACCTACTCCAACACGTTGGTAAGTAATCTTGGAATCTCCCAGAAAAGGAATGTTGTTGGATGTGGGAGTGCGAGCGTCGGGGGTGCAGTAATCTAACTGATCGATGGTCATAATTTTACCTTGATGGGGAAACTAGACACATAAAACCATTGATGAAGAGACGACACTCATGGAATAAAACCAACTTCTTCCTAATGACAAGTTGTAATTGAGGGGAGCATCGATGACCTCAACATCTATTAAGACAGTCTTGCCTCCCAGTTGAATAGCTAAGGACTGTAAAATTCCATGAGTATGGAATCCTCTTCCATCGAATGCTCGTAACATAGTAGGGGATTGATTAAGACCAAGTGATTTAAATAATTTCCAACAAGCCAACGACATGACACATGTGGAAGCTCCCTCATACAATATCATGTGATGAATATGTTGATTTTGGACGACAACATCGATCTGGAAATAAAGCTGGTGAGAGAGTCACGATTTAAAATTATCAAGGTTAAATGTGATATTATTAGATGACTTGGGATCTATTGCTTTGATGGCTGCCAAGAGAGTCCTATGTTGATTAGGGAAATGTTGTATAACCTTGAGAGAAGACATAGCACATGGTGCTTGAGCCAAATCTTCAACGATGTTGTAGTTTTGAGCAGCACGTGAACTAGGATTAAAAGTCGACTTTCGAATTGTACTCTTGGGTGGACATAAGATAGAGTCGAAGGTATGTTTATGAATATGAAGTGGCCTAGATGGAGGAGTAACGGTGGTGGATGGTGGATCTGATGTAGTACCATTAGTTATATTTTCTTTATTAGGTTTAGCCATAGTTTCATATGCTATAGTACGAGTGGTTAAATATTTCCCATTAAACATGTAAATGTGCGCACTTAATGAAGCTTCCTCACTATGATGGTGATTTGGATTTCCCCCTACCAGAGGGGCAGGGGCTTGCACAATCAATGAATGTTGTTGTGGAAAAGGTTGTGTCAACACAATAGGTTGGGAATTTCCTTTAAAAACTTTTCCAACTTCATTGCGATGAGGAGAATCTCGTGTGTAGTGATCACCACCACAAATGAGACATGGAAATTTATATTTTCACTATGGTTGTTTCTCAATAGTAGGTGGTTGAGCTGGTGTTTTTGGATTTTCATTTTGGTTATTGTTTTTCTTTGGTTTATTTTTTGTTTTCTTCTTCCCCCCTGACTGTTGTCGAGAACCAGATTGAACTGCATTCACCTCAGATATTTGAGTTGGGGTAGAGGTGGACAAGAGTAAATTCGAACCAGTAGTGGGAGAAACAACTGAGCGGTTAGCCGTGTCGGTCGACTGTGAGTTGGATTGGGTTTTGATGAAACCGATAACTCCATCTATGTGAGATGTGGAGGATGATTTTGATGGATCAGTTGGCATACGAGGAGAATTTGGAATCAATTCATACAAAGTACTGAATTGGGAATAAACCAAGTCTAGATATTGGGCACGAGTGATGGCTTCCTCTTCGATGATGACACCACCCATGGCTACGTCACAATAAATTGGAGGTAAAAGATATTTATTAAACCATTCAACTAGTAATTGGTCAGGAATGGTTTCTTTGATCAACTGACGTCATCATCTCCACTCATGAATATGATCAGAGATATGTATGGAGTTTATTTGACTAACCAGACTCGTAACAGATGGGTAATTGAAAGTGCGTGAGAAAATCCATGGAAAGGTAATTAAAATAATGAAAAGTACCACGTTGGAGCTCAATGTACCATTTGGATGTTGAACCCATAAGTGTGCGCTATAAAATACATAACCAGATAGAATCATCCATAAGTGACTTTGATGAACACTATAGATGAAAAGTCATAACATTCTTGTTAGGGTCTTCGCTAGGCTTACCATCAAATTTTAGGATGTTGGAAGGTAATTTAGCAGGAATAACCATCCAAAAAGGAGAATGTAATATGATATTATTTGTCAATATTGATATATGTGGTATATCTAGAGTGGCTAAGAACGATAGTTGTTGATTGACCTGAGGATGATACTGGTGTGGCATGGGGACACTAGTAGGGACGTAAACTGGTTAAGGTGGATAGTTGTATCCAGTAGGCCCTCCCATGTACTACTATTGTTGACTAGTATAGGTAGGATTCATTTGTTGAGAAACATTCATGAAAGGAGAAGGGAAACCTGTTTGGCCTTGGGGAGAATAACCAATGTAACCCATGGGAGGATATATCTCTTTATTAGCTTGCGATGGATAACCAAGCTTCCCTTAAGGAGGGTAACTAGGTTACCCTTGAGGAGGGTAAGTATTCATCCCTTGGGGAGGATAATATTGTTGACCTTGAGGACCCCAAGTGGGATTCAAGACCCCTGGGAAAGGTTGTCCAGAATGTAATCCAAAAGGATTTGGATTTGGTATTCCTCCTTGTGGGTTGGGGTATGATGGCCCTCCCTGATATGGTTGATGAAACGTACCTCTTTGGGGTGGTCCCTAGGATTGTGAGGGGTTTCATGTGAAAGAAGGTTGTCCCCCTACCATTGATTTCGCCATTAAATTTTGTTACACACTACCACGGTCATCGCAGACATGAACCCCATGTACCATATCTTGAATCATCAAGTACTTCAGGGAAAATATTTGAAATGGATCGTTATTCTCCAGGAATTCGATCTCGAATTTTCCAAATCAAAAGATAAAAAATTGTTGGTCTTCACATAATTGATTTGTGATCTTCCCTATAATAATGAATATACTAAGCCCAATGATTCTCTTCTTGATGAATCCTTGTTCCTCATTAGTACGTTCGATCCATGGTACAAAGATATTTTTTTCTATCTCCAAACCCAACGTTTTTAGCCGAACATCTCATGTGACGAGTGACGTCGTATTCGCCACCACTCCAAATGCTACCTCATCATTGGCGACACATTGTACAATCATGGAATTGATACTATCATTTGATGTTGTTTAACCCACGATGAGGTTGAACGAGTCTTAAATGGCTGTCACCTTGGAGCTTGTAGTGGTCATCTTTCTGGGATGGCTAAAGCCCATAAAATCTTACGTGTTGGTTATTTTTTTCCTTCTATATTCAAAGATTGTATTGAGGCCGTTAAAAAATGCCCACCCTGTCAAATCTTTCAGAAGAAATCACATACCCACGTTGCTCCGCTGCATCTCATTATCGTCAGAGGCCCCTTTGCAAAATGGGGAATTGATTTTATGCAATGTAATCCTACATCAGTTGAGGGGCATGATTATATCATCATTGTCATTGAGTACTTCACTAAATGGGCTTAGACGGTGCCTACATTCCTTAATGATGGTTGTACTGCATCACTCTTTGTTTTTAACCACAACATAACTCGATTCATTGTCTCGCAAGCTATTGTAACTGATCATGGCTCACACTTCCAGAACTAGATAATGAGTGAATTGCATGTCAAGCTCGATTTTCTCCATGAAAAGTCATCCCCCTACTATCATGAGGCGAATGGACAAGTTAAATCCATCAACAAAGTCCTGAAGACCATGCTCCAATGTATGGTGGGAACAAACAAAACCTCTTGGCACTTGCAATTCTTCTCCACACTTTGGGATTATCGAACTTCAGTGAAAACTGCAACTGGATTCACACCATTCCAGTTGGTATATGTTATAGAAGCAGTGTTACCAATCGAATGTGAGATCCCTTCATTGAAACTTACCGTAGAACTCCTACCTCACACTTCTGCTGAAGAGAAACGATTCCTATATTTAACCAACTTGGACAAAACTCGTCATGATGTTGCTACAATCAATGAGACATATCAAAAATGAATGAAAAATCAATATGAAAAATATGTTTAACCTCTTTATTTTATAGAAGGATATTTGGTCCTATTTTATGATCAAGATCGTGATGAGATGGGGACAGGAAAGTTAGAACCCATGTGGTATGGGTCTTATATAATAAAACATGTGCTACACAAAGGATCCTACAAGTTAGTCGAATACGATGGAATATCTCTCAGTGACCCCCAAAATGGGCTTTACCTTAAGAATTACTATTCATAGAATATCTCCCATGTGTGCTTTGTACATTATTGTACTATATACTCTTGACTTGGTGTTTCTTTTCTTTTGCGTGCATGAGTTCTGTCTTGGATGTTTATACTTTTCTTTGTGATTGCATGCGTAGATGACATCTCCCTTTCCCATCTACTTCGGGTTTGCAGATATCTCTAGTCGACACACCCAGAACATTTCTTCTACATCTTGGGTAATCTACCACTCAGGAGAGTTGGTGAGTTCAAGAGGAATTTTCCTTGTATCTGTGACCAATAACGTGGAAACATATCATGTTGTCATTGGACTCTTAACTGAATCCTCCTCTCTAGGTATAACTCAATTGATTATCAACCTAGACTCTCAACTCATGTTCTGTCAACTTAATCATGAGTACATCATTCACACAACTTAGTTTTACTACGTCTCCACCTAAAGGTTCACCATCTCTAGAGATCGTTTGAATTTCTCCAATATAGACACATATCGAGAGAACTCAATACAACTTCATATTTGTTATATAATTACATGTTGGATCGGTATCTTGTGCATAGATAAAACATTTTGAAAACATATACCATATGTACACAAAAACATCACATAAGATTAAAAAAAATGCAATGTCCATAGGAACTGCAAAACTCGTATATATATGTGTGATAGAAAAAGTTTTTAAAAAATACATAATCAAAATGTACATAATGAGGAAAAAAAATTGGGCCTTCATGCCTATAATATCGTCATAAAGACTACAAAAATAAACTAAGGACCCTAATCATTCTCTTGTATCACATTGTGCTCTGCATAACATACTACTTCTCGTGTCACTCGACGAAGAAAATGGTTGAGGATTTTGTGAACCCCAACTATATGTCGCTGCAAATGTAGAGACATGTCTCGCCTCTTGAGGGGTGGAACACCCATCATCAAAACCCATAGGTTCCTCTCTACCTCTCGGAGCCCTCCCACTGCAACGTTGTTCTCAACTGCTTCCTGTGCATCTCCATGACACCCCAATGCCAGCATCTTTGCTGGGTGTGATGCACCTTTGTTTGTATGATGAAAACAAAATATTTTAGATTCCTTGTTGTACAAACCAAAAACATATAAAATAAAAAACAAACAAAAATTATGTCCCATGGTTATGTTTCGTACCTGATGCATCCCATTGGATGCCCTCGGGAAGTACCAAGTCAGTGCTATCGATGAAATATACCCTAGCATAGGGGAAGTCCTCAATAACCACCAACTGTCTCCTCCACCATGCGAAGAAGTCATCACTGAATCTAAATGTTGGGGGCTCATTTCCCAACCTAGTGGATAGGCTCATCCACCTCTCCATATGAGGCTCATTCATGGGATGTGCTATCAATGCAACTTGTGGCTACATCTGAGAGACCCACTCTAAGAAAAACAAAACTAGAAAGGAACCGTATCCAAATTGTTTCTGTCTACTGGTCCTGCATTTGAATATTTTCTCTTTGACATTTATGAGGAAACCTACACTCCAATTGAACAATCTAGGTTCTAAACACTTTAAAGCATAAGAGATCTATGATTTCAAAGACAAGTGAGCATTGGTACTCCCCGCCAACTTGGTGATGGAAAATAGAATGGATCGAAGTGCTAAATCTCTCACATCCTTTATCACAATCTTTCCACCCACCAACCATGGCCCTAGTATGCAATGCTCGACAACATATGCCTTGGTTTGTTGAGGACTTTACCAGTGTCCAGAAAAGAGAATGGGTTCCCTTCTACTTGAGAGAAACATCCAAAAATATAGATCATCTAGTTCAATTTCAAGCATGTGCAGTCCAATGCGGAACTCTTGATCAACATTGTCCCATAGACCAATCAAATACTCAAGCAGTAGCACTTCTTTTCTCATTTTTTGAAGCTTGAGGTATTTGAGAAAACCAAAATTTCGCAAAGTCATCCTCACTTTAGGGTCTTGGAGAGAAGAAATATCATTGAAATCATGCTCACGCTCCTTCCACTGTGTCATGGCTATCTATATACGAAATCTGCAAATACAACATAGAAACATCAATAGTCAAACTCTTATGGAAAACAATTGCCTCAATTTAGCCCAAAAGTCAAAATAATTTTGAGTTTTGTATCTAACGCTCCCTCAAAACATCCTACAGAGCACTAGTGTGCCCTAGACATATGCACCAGCATGTTGTAATCTCCTTCGACGCTCCCCTTAGTGCCTTGAGGGAGAACTGATCTAGTTCGATGCTCTAGGGCTTCCTAAGGAGCCTAGAACACTCAAAATAAAGGCTAAAATGCAGTAAAAAACCATGAAAAAATATGAGGAGGAAGAGATGACTAACCTGGTCTGGATGAATCTGGAAATGATCACTCACAACTCCCACATTCTCCACTCGAAAAATGCTTCAAAGAGGTGGAAAATCTAAAATCTAGAGGAGAATGGTAAAATGAAATTTCGACCTATTTCAACCTTTGATAGGTTCATTTTTTATATTTTCTCCTTATTATAAAGTATTTTTTTGGGTTTTTAATCATTTTTTCAAAGAGTTACTAATGCCTTATGCCCATAACAGTTTGTTTTTACAGGATTTCAAACAACATCTTTAGGTAACCTTGTAACACTAATGAGCATAATCTTTGTTCTTTCTCGTGCTCACAAAAACATGAGAATGTAACAGAGTATACTTTTATCACTTTTTTGGACACGTAAAGGTTATACGAAAAAGGAAAGCCCTAGAGTCATCTTTAAGCTCTTTTTAGACTCTCTAAATATGAAAAGATTGTCAAGTGATCTTGCTTCCTTTCATGCTCGTTAAAAGGTTTCAAAAGGGCGTCTTCCAAGTAATTGTTTATCTCATTTTTGGACCTTGAGGACTAACATTATGAAAAAGGACAACCCTGGAGTCTCCTTTAAGTTCTTTTCATACTCTCTAAAGATGAAAAACCATTGATTTTTCCTTCTCTGGACTTGCTAAACTACGCATTGAAGGGTCCATTTGGGAACAAACTCTTACTTCTTCTAGTTCGTTAAACAAAGGAAGAGGATCTTATCAAAGGTGATTTATATCAAGCATGTGTTATCCTCCTCGAGATAATTAAATTAAAAAGAGGTACTCATCTATCTCGATGGGGGAAAAATTGAAGGAAGTGGGTCATGTTTCTTGAGAAATTTTGTAAACAACTCTTGCAGTCGCCCTTGAGCATGACATTTTTATTTAACCTTCGCCCTGAACACTTGGATAATCCAATAAACGTCTACACCAAATCAATCCTATGAGTCTTTTCATTCCTTTGAGTCATCCAAAGAATGTCACAACACCTATTGCATTATGTTCTGGTCCACTCTGCGTTTATGCTACCAAGTCTCATGTCATGCCTCAGTGTTCAAGGAAAGTACTCTCCTCGAGACTCAACCATCTGCAAAATTACCAGTTTCCATACCTGTTGATCTAAAAATAGAAGGCTGACTTGTTATGCTATGCAAGCACCCTCTACCTCATAAAATAAATCTTAACAGGACCTTGCTTCATGTGTTAAAATGTGTAAGTTGGCTTATGTGTTAAGTTCTTGCTTGTTCTTGTCAATGTTTATGTGTGAGAAAAGTTCTTTGAAATGCTTAAATATGTGTTATAAATCAATGTACAGCAATATAAAATGCAGCAAATAACACATCAAAAACACAGCAATACCAAGATGATAAAGGAGTTCACCCCTCTCTGGGCTACGTCTCCTTGAGCCTCCTTCAATGGACTTGGCTCTTTGGGATTAATTTGTCAAATGCTCTTTACAAGCTGCTGCTCAACTCCAATGAATGTACAGACTGTACCATTGGGTTCAGAATACATAAAAACCCAAAATTTGACTGTAAAAACTCTGCAAATGGACAATGGCTCATCCAGCAATGACCTCTCCTACATGTGGCCTCCAAGCTTCCATGAAATTGAATGAGGCATAAATACCTGTAGAAGTCCTCCAATGGATCTGAAACCTATCCCAAAATGTTCAGAGCATAATAAACAGTCAGAAATGACTATTCAGTCTCAACAAATGGATGTGTGCTCATCAGAGCAATGCCTCAAACAATGAGGGCTTCAAGCTTCATGTAGCTTCCTCAAACTTAAAATGTGAAAAACCTGCAAATGGGCTCCTCAAATGCCTGTGATAACCTCACCAATGGACTCAGAACGTCCAAAAACCCCTAGCTGGGATTTTACAGCACCTGATTTGGTCAAAAACTCATCAAGTTATGGCCTCTACCATTTTTCCCCTTCAAGCTTGTTGTAACCTGTTCGCCATTTCGCACTCTGCCAAAACTAAACTTGGCCTCTGAGCGTTTTCGCCTCCAAAACCTAGCCTCCACGCGCGTTCCCGAAATTGGTGCAAAATGTTGATTAGTTAACGGAATCAAAGCCCCCCGAATCGGAGGTGTTGGGCGCATGGGGCCATGTGGCCACATCCCGCGCACAAAAAGGGCTAACTGTTCTTTGTTAAAGCCCGAAATCAACATGTGGTGGACGCGTGGTTTAAAACCCAACAAAATAACATAAAATCTCGCGCGCATAAACTGTTGGGCACGGTCATATATTCACAAATGACCTCGGGCTACACATTAAAAAGGACCCCGCGCGCGCCATTTTATAAAAGATGTGGTCATATGTGTTTTTGCATATAATCGTGGGTTGACTTGTAAAAACCAACGCACAACCACAATATATAACGGTCATTTTGCAATGAAAAATAGAACCGGGGGTCTATTTTGAATACCTCCTGCGCGCATGGTTAAATAATATACAAACCATAGCATATGTTATGCGATTATAAAATCGCACGCGCATTTTAATATACAATGGTTACATGTTAATAAACTATGGGTTTATTACATGCATCCGCACCATTATATTTAATATATGTTGCGCACGGGAATTACCATGTCACACACGGTCATATATGTTGAACTATGCAACCATGGGCCGGGGCTTAAGCCCCGGCCCGCCCCCCTTTTCAAATAAACAAACCGCCAAATTAAATATATGTGCGTCCAACCATACGACAAGAAACACCAAACGGAATGTTGGCTAGCGGAGTTATGTAAAGGCGTAGCATGTGGAGGTCCGGGGGTCGAACCCCACGGCCTCCAAAAAGTGTTCATAAACGAACCAAAGCCATTAGCCAAAATAGGGGTGCCACGTGGCACCCTTCCATTCGCCCACGAAGATGCCACGTGTCGCAATGTGACTTGCCAACTGCCAACCAATTAAAATGTGCCATGTCACCTGCCATGTCGACTGCCATGTGTGAGTCATACAGCCTCTGCCACGTCAACGCCACGCAGGATGCTGACGTCACCCCTGGTGCCACGTGTCACCTCAGAATTGGTCAAACCGTACGTTGAAAAACCCATAAATGCATGACACGTGTCACGCCCTGGTGCCGCCACGTGTCCTGTACGGTCATGCCACGTGTGCAGTACGACCGCCACGTCAGCTGTACGGCCTGCCACGTCATCTGTACGGCCTACCCAGTCAGCATCAAAATTTTCCCTGTTTGGCTCGGCGAACAGACCTCGATAACTTCTCTATACGGACTCCGTTTGTGAAAATAAATATACCGCCGGAATCAGGAGAACGAGACGGACGCAATGGCACCGTTTTCGTCGCATTCCGAGCACTTTGAAAATTGAGCAAATTTTAGACCCCTGGTCCAGATTCTGATCACCTGTGTCAGTCTATAATTTGTTCATTATATATCATCAATTTTTGTATCATCTTCGTGTCAATTCTAGGGGATACATCAAGGCCCTCCTTCAATGATTATTTTCATGTCGACTTCAACAAATCATCTGGGAATCATACTTAGAAACTAGTTAGTACCTTGGAACCTACATGCCTTAATGGCAGGCCTCCTCACTTCCAACAATGAGCTACATCATTGACCTCTGATTGGATGATTACATGAATGTTCTACCTCATCTCACTCATTCACATTCGCTCGATTGTACTAGGGTACCTTGGGAGTCATTGACATCATTGGTGATTTCCCTCATACTTGTTAACAATTCACCTCAACGACTGGTAATCAAGTGGTTTCTAACATGTTCGACATCAAGACATCTATTCACATGGTTAGATTTGTACTACAATGGGATTGGGATGAAGACCTTGGGTTGATAATTCATTATGACATCTTCTTTTCTAGGCTGCGAAGAAAATCATTTAAGCATGCTAATACTTATGTTGTCACATGGATCCACATTGTATTGGTTTGTGGATATGTCTTGTCATCTTGTAGCTCCATTGTGTATTTTGCGTGGCTACGATCAGTCCATGTCATGGAAGTATGGATCCACATTGTATAACTGGTGGCCATACCCTTAGTCAATATCATCATGGATCTCCAGTGTATTTATTGGCGGCCATACCTTGAGTCATTTATTTCCCAAGCATAGGTATGCCTGCCTTGGGATTAGAACAAATGTTAACATTTGTTTGATGGTTGTCTACAACTTCTAATAGGTTCTCCAACTCCATACCCTTGCTTCAAAAAATCTACAAAGCATTTCGGTCATCATCTTTCATTTTCTGACTGCACACTTTGGGGGAAAATCTATTACGTGTCAAAATTCCTCACTTCGATAATGTCGCATTCTCATTGTCACAAGTGTCGCACTTTTTTCACAAGTGTCGTAAATGTCGCATTTTCATTCATTGTATGTCACATTGCGAACGACACCATGGAAACACTTGATACATCCTATAGAACATGTTATAAGAAGAAGCTGCATCATTTGAAAGATGAAGCAAATTGTTTTTCTATGAGAATTGGTCATCTTGACAATTTTCAAAATACGCATTGATGCATATCCAACTATCTTCCGCTCGCACGTGCTTACGATGCCCCTTTATAAAAAAATGTTTCATGTTTTTGTACAATAGAAAGTTAATCAAAACATCAATAGTCTCCCCAAAATGAAAATTATAGGAAGGACCATATATTATTAAGGGACAAAAGGTCTATTATATGGACTGTAACATGTATAATCTTTTCTTTGAATATAAAATATTTTTTCCAGGGGAAAAAAAAGGCCATTTACGGAGTTGATACTCATTGATGATCAAACAACAAGTAGTTATGGTTTTTCTATTTAAATATCTAGGAGGATATGGAATGTTTTGTTGACTATTGTTTTGTTTGGATATCTACTCAATGAAAGGTTGCTCCACCTTAAGAAGAAAGTGAACATTTTTTGCTTTCTTCTAAATATAATTAATAAAATGGCTTAATTTGCATATTTTACCTCACTATCTCTTGTATCTAGTTTTTTGCACTTATTATCTCTATATGCCTGGTTTTTGTTTCAAGTTTAAGAGTCAAGTAAAATTGCAAGTGGTATCAGAGCTCTTTAATGAGACATCATGCCTCACAATTTTATTATAAAACTTTTTAGGATAGAGACATATTCAAGGGTTTTTAAATAAAGTAGGTATCTATCATTTAGTGGGTAAAAGTATGGTTGGGGAAAAATACATGTTGGAAATACAACTTTAGTCACTTTGTTGGAAACCTTTTTAATGCACGTTGGTACCCCTTCTATTGTTAGTACATCAGAAAACACTTGTATATAGAATCTCACTTCCATGTACCTTTGGGTATATCAAACATCCCCTAGGTATACTATAAACTAAAACTAGATAAATCGATCAACCATCATGTTGCTATAGTATACTAATAAATTTTTTTGAGGAGATCCCTCTCTAGTACCTAGGTATTCGGGTAGTACAACTAAGGGAATGAACAAGATTCCTTAGTTAGTGACTTGATATATTGGTCTAACCATTATTTTTAGACCCCAAAAGTATATCATAAATTTGTTGGATATTTGGTTGTCATTGATGTAAAGATAAGTAGTTGTCATTGATGTCAACAAATGTGATGGATGCATTTGAAGAAGTATACAAGAAGCCCCATAGGTGTGGTCATGAAGCTTGAAGTTTTTTGAGGAATAATGACATGAAGGAAAATGTAAATGCATGCAACACACTCATATATGGATAGTCATTGTCATTTCGTTTCCAACAATAGTTGGTATGCCATGTAGTTCCTCACGACTGGGGAGTTATGAGGTCATGAAGTTGGAAGCCCTGAAGAATGGTTAAGAATACCCTAAATGTTTGCAACAAGAACTTATTATTTGGCCCCAAAATGAGGAAAACAGGTAAAATAGTTGTAAACAAGAAGTTATAGGTCCTCCCTAAACTTAAGTAAAGAAGTCACTTGGAAAAGTACAAATACACATCAAGAGCATCCCATTTGTTCACACACAAGTTCATTGAATATCTATCTAAGTGAGCAAGTGATTCTTATATAAGGTAACCGAGGAGATATGAGGATAATTCTGTAGGGAATATGAGGTGAACAAGGGGGAAATTCCAAAGGAGGATTAAGTCTTATGATTATGTGTTCTAAAGTATGTTATTTAAAGGTCATCTTACCATTTTTGATACAACTTTTTTTCTAGAATAAATCAGATAGAAAAAATTGGAGGAGGTTGAGAAGACATGCTAAGGTACTCGTGGTAAACATGTATGCTTCTAGTTCATTGTAATTTGGGATATACACACTGTGGAATATATGGTTTTTGACTATTCTTGAAACTAGTCTTAAACAGGTGTTCCGGGTAAAATAGTCATAACTTATTCATATAGGATCAAAATTATGTGGGACTCATTTAAATAGAAATAGTGCATTATTTTTTAGCTTGTGTGTGATATTCACAATTAGATATAGAATATTGAGCGTGTGGTATGTTGTTCAAGTTAGCTCTATATAATAGCCTAGAATTCAGGAAGGTTTTCGATTTTCACTATAACGTTTGTTCTAAAATGTTCCAGGCCCTAAAATTTTGAAGATATGAATTAACTATCCCATGGTATCTATGGTTAAAATTTAATACATTGGTTTGAAATAATTTAGGATATACTCTCTGTGGAAGTTAACGTTCATGAATGGTCCTGAAATATGTTTCAAAGAAATCAACTTGGAATTTCTATTATAAATTTTGTTCTAGGACTTTGCAGACTGTGAAATTTTCATAAGTTTGAAAATACATACAAAAGTACCTCAGATAGAAATTTAAAAATTGGAAATGGAAAATTGAGCTTGTGGTGCATCTTACAAGTTTGCATATTTGAGGTACAATTCTAAGTAGCTTTGTATGCAGAGTTGAGAAGTGATGTTGGGGTTTCTATGTGCACCCAGTTTCTAAGTGGACCTAGTTTGATGTTGTTGAGGCTGAGGAAGGTCTACAAGTCTATAACTTAGTGCACAAGGTCAACTACAATTTTACATGCATGTCTATATGTAGGTTTTAAGGGTTACATGTTGGTGATGTTATGGTGTGTTAAGCTCTAATATTGGCTCATTACCCCTTCATTGGGGCATATTACATTAGTAATGTTATTTTATTTATGTTGGATTTATTCCATTAGTTGTAATTATAACTCCTAGTCTCCTATATATACCAAGGAGACATTTTCATTTGGAATCATCTTGGAATTGTACATTTATGTGGGCATAAGGAGGTTTCCCCCTAGAAGAGGCTTATTATCTAAATTTCTCTCTTTTTCAATGCGTTGAGTATGTATTCTGAGGTTTTTCTATGCTATATTGATATTTGGTTCTTAACATATGGTATCAAAGCTCAAGGTCTTAGGGTTTCGCTGCTACATATGAGATACCTTGGAAGTTTCGCTATAACTTTTTTTATACAATGTTTCAGAAGGAACAGTTTGGAGGATATTTATAAGATGGATCAAGGTACGTTGGGTTAAAATTTCAGCTCATTAGGCCTTATAATTTCGGAGATACAACTCGTGCAATATAGGGTTCTGGAATCATCCTAAACTGAGTCATTGCAGAATTTTCTCTATAAATTTTTTGTGTAACGTTTCAAACCCTAAACTCCAGAGGATATTCAAAGAAATTAGTAAGGTATATTTGGCAAAATGTTCAGCTTCTGGGTCATTGTACATTTGTATATACACCCTGTGGAAGATAGGGTATATGACTAGTCCTATTGACTAGTCTCAAGAAGGCGTTCCGGGTAAAAAAATCATAAATTCTTCCTAGAGTATCCAAATTGAGTGAGACTGGTTGCATTGTATAGTAGATAGACTGTAGTATTTCTGGTACAAGTTTCAAAATTTTATATCAATTATTTTGTGTGGGACATGCTATACAAGTGGAATCTCCAGGAAAGGCCAAAAATCAGCAAGTTGTGGGGAAGTTACCGTAAATTCCACTTGGCACATCCAATTTTGATCAAACCTGTGGAATTGCAGATAATAAATATCATAGAACTACAAAAAATAAAGTTTCATACCCAGAAGGGATGAAACTTTGGCGATACAGCAGAAGAAATATTGTCTAGCAGAACCACCTCAAAATCAAGGTTCAAAAGTGATACTTGGCCAACATGCCACCCAAAAAGGGAACTTCTACACCAAATAAGCCTCTAGATAATCCTACATGGACTCTTGATCAAGGTGAAGAAATGCATAGGGACATAAATGATTTACAAAATAAGATAGTAACAAAACATGAACTACAAGAGATGGTGGAGGGTTTAAAAGGGGATATCATGGAAGGATTGAAAAATTTCATAATAGAGAGGACACCTGAAAGTGAAAATGTATCCCATGAAATTCATGATGAGGACACAAGGAAGGTGAATCAATAATGGAGAAATTTCAACTTTGGGTTGAAGACCAACCATGTTCCTAAGATCGATATGAGAAAGTTTGATGGCAAAGACCCAATCACATGGATACTTTAGATGGAGCAATTCTTTGATCTACATAATGTGCCACATACACAAAAGGTACAAATTACTTCTTTATATTTAGAACCCAATCAATTTGTATGGTATTGATGGATTTTTTCTCGCAAATCACTCATCACTTGGACAATTTTCACGGAAGAAATGATAGCACACTATGAGGATACAAGGAGAAATACCTTCTTTAGTCAATTGATAATTCTCAAGCAAAAGGGTCCAGTTACAGAGCACATTGAGAACTTCCAAAGATTGAATATAAAGGTAACAAATATTCCAGATGAGCACTTGATTGATCTATTCATAGGAACTTTAAAGGATAAAATTCAATATGAGGTTCGCCTTTGGGAACCCAAATCATTGGAGAATACATTTAAGGTGGCAAGAAATGTTGAAAGTAAAAATATGGCTATGGTTACTAGAAGGACCAATCCCAACATCTATAGAGAAAATAATGCTCCTTCTTATAAAACACCTCAACCTACAAGGTTGACACCTCAACAATTGGAGGAAAGAAAAGAAAAAGGTTTATGCTTTAATTGTGACAGCAAGTACAGTATGGGACATAAGTGTGGTGAGAAGAAATTATTCTACATAGATTGTGAAGAGGAAGAAGAACAAGAACAAGAACCATATCAAGATGAAAACGTAGAAGCAATTTCATCTGAAGAGTTGACTCCCACGATATTATGTAATGCATTGGATAGAATTAGCACTCTTGAAACCCTCAAGTTCGAAGGATACATCAAAAAGAAAAAGGTAATAGTCCTAATTGATTCTAGCAGTACTCATAATTTCATTCACTATAAATTAACCAAATCTCTCAATTGCTTTGTATATCCAACGCCAAAGTTTCAAGTAATGATTGCAGATGAAGAATGACAAAAAAGTGTGGACTCTCATTCAAAGGTTGCAACAGGATTCCAATGCATCAGATACATTTACATGGAAAAATGATTCACCATGGTACAAAGTTCACTTATATTTATGTAAGAACTCCCAACTCAAACAAAAGGTATTATTGGAATTTCACACCTCTCAAGTAGGAGGGAACTTGGGATTTTTGAAAACCTACCATAGTGTCAAGAAGGATTTTGTTTGGGATGGCCTTAAAACTAATGTTCACAGGTTTGTGGCAAAATGTTTGGTTTGCCAACAAAATAAGGTGGAAACAATTAAGACCTCGAGTTTTTTACAACCATTAGCCATCCCAAGTCAGTGCTGGGAGGAGTTTTCCATGAATTTCATCACAGGGTTACCGATGTTTGAAGGAAAGAGTGTCATCATGGTGATTGTTGATAGACTGACCAAGTACTCACACTTTTGTGCACTCTCTCATCCCTTCAAAGCTAGTACAGTTGCCACCGCATTCATGGAGAAAGTTCAAAATCTACATGGCAACCCAAAGATTATTGTAAGTGATAGAGATCCCATCTTCAGTGGACATTTTTGGACAAAATTATTTTCTTGTTTGGGTACTCAATTGGCTCATAGCTCATCCTATCATCCTCAATCTGATGGACAAACCGAGATAGTGAATAAATTTCTGGAAGGCTACCTTTGTTTCTTTGTCTCTAATAAACAAACACAATGGTTCAAATGGTTACCCTTGGAAGAATGGTGGTATAACACTTCCTTTCATAATGCAACAAAAATGACACCATTTATGGCACTCTATGGATACCACCCTCCTTCCATCACTTCTTTTCTAAAAGAAAAATCTAAGGTTCACGCAGTGGAAGATCACATCGAGCATCAACAACAAGTTCTCCAAATCTTAAAGGACAACCTGACCATGGTACATAATCACATGAAACAACAGGCAGATCAACATCGTAGTGAAAGAATTTTTGAAGTAGGGGATTGGGTTTTTTTAAGACTACAACCATACAAACATATGTCCCTCAAGCAAGCCAAAAGGGTTAATAAATTATCACCAAAGTATTATGGCCCTTATAAGGTGTTGCAAAAGATTGGTACCATGGCATACAAATTGGAGTTGCCTACATCTTCACAAGTACACCCAGTTTTCCATGTTTCATGCTTAAAGAAGGTTATAGGTGACAAGATCCAAGTTCAAACTATATTGCCAGAACTTGATGAGGAAGCAAAAATCATATTGGAGCCTGAAGCCATCAATGACATAAGAGTTCACCAGCTGAGGAATAGATCCATTTCAGAGTATCTCATTAAATGGAGGAAACTACCGGTTGAATATTCCACTTGGGAAGATGAGTCTTTTATACAAAAGCATCCAGAGTTACTCAAGCATTTCAGACAACACTTGTCTCAAGGGGAGGGGCATGTTGAGCCCTAATATTGGCTCATTACCCCTTAATTGGGGCATATTACATTAGTAATGTTATTTTAATTATGTCAGCTTTATTCCATTAGTTGTAATTATACCTCCTAGTCTCCTATATATACCAAGGAGACATTTTCATTTGGAATCATCTTGGAATTGGACATTTATGTGGGCATAAGGAGGTTGCCCCCTTGAAGAGGCTTATTATCTGAATTTCTCTCTTTTTCAAGGCGTTGAGTACTTATTCTGAGGTTTTTCTATGCTATATTGATATTTGGTTCTTAACATGGTGCATGCTTGAGGCATGTCTTTGGTATTTTGTTGATACATTGGCACATGCTTGAGGAACATATTATGTGCATGGTGTGAGACATATTTATGGTACAGGTTGTGGTACATGGTATGGTACATGTTTTGGTACATGGTTGATGTACATGGTATGGTACAGGTTTTGGTACATGGTATGGTGATGGTTTTGGTATCCATGTGAGTGGATCTGGTTATAGATGGTTGATGATGGTCTATCAATGAAATAAAAAGTGAGAAAGACAATGACAGGGACAATGACATGTTGGATGATTGGTTGATCATTAGTGATAGGTTGATTATGGGTTGACGAGAAAGTGGCCATGACAGTTTCAGTGTGTTGATGGTGAAAAATTACCATGTTCAACATTATAAGAAGATCACCTAGTTAGGGCCCCAATTAGTCCCTTATCCATTTGGGATGGTGATTCCGACTGGTTCTATGGGTCTCCAGTTACCCTTTCCCTAAGACTAGCCTAATCTAATGTTAATATAATCAGGACTATTCTATATATACAAATATATATACACAACCTTCTATATTCTAATGTACATTGGTTTACCTTCTTTTATCAACAAACATAAGGAAAGGGATTAATCTGTGGCATCATGCTTGAAATAAATCAACCCTAAGGCTGACACAAGGGATCAACTATGCCACACTAGATTTCACTCCTGCAAAAGGAGGTTTTACAGAATAAAATGCAAATGCAACTTTAATCTATTATGCAAGTTAACAAAAAGGAAAGCCTATATTAATCAGGAGAAGGATATCCTTACTCCTAATCAAGAGAAAGAGTATCTAATAAGAAGAGGGAAGGACTATAATTGTAATTCGGGTTAAGATGGACCTACAAATTATCAAAATAATTCAAGGATTTATAGGTTGCTCAATCAAATTCAAAATGAAATAATTTTGATAAATAGATAATAAAAAAACTCATTTGTATACCCAAATACGATCATGTAAAATGAATTCATTGTGAGATTTATATTGAAATAGTTCATTTTAATCCAATATAAATGAAATCAAGACAATTTTGAAAATGATCAATAAATAGTTATTAATCACTACAAACTAATCTCCATGAAATCATATTCAACACTGGTTCAAATATTGTACATCCCTACAAAGATATCTTTAAACAAAGAATTCACCAACATGAAACAAATGAGATCAACAATAGTTCTCATATCAATTGTCAATACACTACTGAAACATAATTCAAACCAAAATGAAAAAATCATCAAAGAAATAAGTCTGAAAAATCGAATACAATAGTGTAATGAAATGAAAACTTATTATTATTGGCTCCAAAAGTTTTCATATAGTCCTCTCCAGTTTCAGATATGGAACCCCCATTACACATGAATAAACAAATTTTTATACATTCATTTTTCTTACAGGTCGGATCCCCCTTGAGTCATCCAAAACTTGCTCAACAATCAACTAAAGAATTCAGAACAAATTCAACTACAATACTTGTGAAATGTTAATTCTAGACATGACCTTCTGAAATAATGAATCATATATTCCAAATGGTTTAATTTCTTCACAAACAATTTTAGGATAAGGTAAATGGGAATGTTTATGAAGTGGGTTTTCAACCCTTTGAATAGATTCCTCACTGATCGCCCAGACGTTGACTTGCAAAATTTCTTCTTGTGAGTTGGCATAACAAAAAATGTAGTTGACCTCCTTTTTGATATGATTTCTCCCAAAAAATTGAGTTTCTTAGTGATTAGTTTCATTATAAGGTAATTAACAATGTTTATGAAGTTTTTTTTCAACCATGTTTCAAGATTCCTCTTGGTTTTTTGATAATGTAAGTTTGAATTTAGCCCTCTGAAATTGACCCAAAATCTAATCCCACTGACTCAGATAATTATTTTTCCAAATATCTTCACTTTATGAGAAAATAATTTGGAGGTGAAGTACATTTTCCTATTTTGGAAGTGTGTTTGAAACCATTTCCTCGAATGCTTCACTGTTTGGACGAGATTGAATCTACAAAATTTCCTCTTAAATATTGATGATCCAGATGGATATTGGTGGCCACCCACCTATTCCAACTGGCTCCTCGTGTCCATGTTTTATTCAACACGTATTTATGTACTGCTTTATAATTGTCAGTTATACACTTCTAGGGTTGTCTGAAGCCTGAAACATTTTCCAGGTGGATACGAGTGGCCTCTCACCTAATCCAACTAGCTTATTTTGTATGTTTTCAGGTAAACACATATTGTTGTACTTCCAGGGCTTTTTTGGTGCAATAATTTTTTTTTTCTTGACTCTCCATAGTCAGACTATAGATGGAGTTAGATTTTGATGGCGGAATGTGTATTTCTCTGAAATATCTTTCCAACGGGATATCACATGCCTAAAACGGAGGTCGTATGAAAAAGTTACGACCCTAGGAAGTTGAGGTCCCAAATTACACCAACTTACCCATAGGGCCCATATGACTTTTGGCGTTTCACCTTCTAGGGTTAGGTTTTTGGTTGTCTAGGGTTTTGGAATTCATGAGTAATATGAAAAGGGCCTTTGGAGCCTCATTGTTATCCATTCTTCTCAGACAGATGCACATAGCAGCCACATCTCTTCGTAGAGATAACTACAACCATTCAAGCAAGTTTCAATTCTGTAGTTTTACAGTTTCAACCTATTTCATTATTTAATAAAAGATATTGTTCACTGAATATTTATGTTATTCTTCCTATCTCTATGTTTATGGTATTCATTCTGTTAATCAGTTTTTTCTACTCCTAAATATGGATCAGTGGTATCAGAGTGGTATGATCTTCATTTATTTTTCTTCGTGCATGTCCCTGACAAGGTGTGGGTACAAGAAGTTGGGACTCGAAGCAATCGATCCATTATCAGATCGATCATGCCGATCCTGACAACAAACCATGGAAGATGAAAAGAAAGATGATGGAGTAGGATATCCTATTAAAATGTAGTGTGAGGAAGCCCTCGTGCAACAAAGGAATGAAATGATGGACAACTTCGCTTAGATGCTTCGACAGTTTCCCATGTGATAAGCATCTTCATTAGGAGGCCATGAAATCCCCTTCAAGGTACAGTTAAATTTTTATATTCCATTATTTGAAATATCAATAGATGTGGATGTTGTAGATAAATGGTTGAATCTACTAGAAGGATATTTTTCAGTCCACAATTTTTCCGATTGGGAGAAGATTTGTTTTTCACTCCTCAAGGTCGTTCCCCATGTTAAAGACTAGTGGGATACTTACTCTGAGTAAAGGGTCGTGGAAGAATCTGCAATTTTTGTGGTGGCCCCTACATGGGATTTCTTCCTGGACACCATTAAATAACAATACTACCCTATTGGAAGATACAAGGGTTAGTACACCAGATGGACCACCCTATGTCAAGAAAAGGACCAGATAGTACTAGAATTCACCAATATTTTCCATAACCTTTGCACCAAATTGGGTATCAAATATTTTGAACATCATCTGGTGCTCAAATACTATGATTGTTTATATAGATACATTCAAACATAAATGGATTTCCTGGACATCGCCTCATTGGGCACAGCTTATAGATACACTGTCAAGATCGAGAAGAAATTTAAGAAGAAATAGAGAGAGTTTGGATCTGCAAAGCTCTCACAACTGAAGGAGGGAGAATTCAACCCCAATCCACAAAGAAGGAGACCAAGTCATGATGGTCGTCCTCAGGAAAATCTGTCCAAGCCATAACACAAGAAGGGAAATGAGAAGACGAAGAAGGACATGGGAAAATGGTGTGAGTACCATAAAATTCCTTGGCACAACACTGACGAATGACGCTCCAAGAAGTCTTTCGATTCAAAGGCCGATTTTGATTCCGAGTCAAATCCTAAAGGAGGGAAGCATATTATCAATGTTGATTCCAATGCCATGGTCTCTACCACCAAAGTCAGACCAAGAGAACCTGAAGAACCAGAGGAAGGGGAACGCCTCTTTCACTCGCAGATGTGGGTCAAGGGGGCTCTGATTCACTTCATTGTCGACAACGGTAGTCAGAAGAGCATGATTTCAATAGAGTTCGTCAAGTGGTTTCACCTTCCAACGACATCACAGCCGTAGCCCTACACCATTGGCTAGCTTAGAAAAGGAAGAGATCTTTGTGTCAGCCAATAGTGTCTTCTGCCCTACGACATCAAGCCTTTCAAAGATGAGGTACTGTGTGATATTTCTCCCCTTGAAGTTTGTGATGTTATTTTAGAACAACAATATTTGTGGAAGTGTCATTCTGTGTATGAGTCTAGACCCCGTAGTGTTATTATTACTTTGGGTAGACAATTGTACAAGATCCTAGAGGTGGCACCGCCTACTGCTATTCCTTTAATCTTTGCTAAGAAATGTAGTAAGGTCATTTCACAAACTGGGAAGTTCATCTTGTTTTTGATCCGTACTCATAGTAAGTAGAAGTTCTCCGCCAAATCCATGGCCTCTACACAACGCCTCTCTTTCCAGCAAAAGAAAGTGGACAAGATCATAGAATAATACAAAGACATCTTCGTCTCACCTACAGGGGTACCAACACACTTCCAAGTCAAGCATCCAATTGATCTGACCCCCAACGCACCTCTACCTAATGGACTAGTATATCGGTGCTCGCTGATGGAGAATGAAAAAATCAAGCGTAAGATCCAAGAGATTCTTCAAAAGTGGCACATCAGACCCAACTCCTCCCCTTGTGAAAGTCTGATTGTACTAGTGCAGAAGAAGGATGGGACTTGGCGACTCACCATTGATTACATATCCTTAAACAAAATCATATTCAGGAACCGCTACCCCATTCCAAGGATCGAGAACCTTTTTTACAAACTCAAGGGGGGAAATTTCTTCAACAATATTGACCTGAAGTCTGGCTACCATCAAGTTCCCATCGAACCAACTGATGTCTGGAAGACAACATTCAAGTCTAAAGAAGGTCTCTATGAATGGCTAGTCATGCCATTTGGCTTAAGAAATGAACCAACTACTTTCATGAGGTTGATGGACGATGTATTAATACCCTTCACCAACTCCTTTGTGGTAGTATATTCAAATGACATCCTCATATTCAGCAAAATGTGGGAGGAGCACAAGTGGCATATTCAACAGGTTTTGAGGACTCTGCAACAACACAAGCTTTATCCCAACTTGGAAAAATTCTCTTTTGGCATGAACACGATCCAATATCTAGGCAACATCATTGATGAGCATGGGGTACATGTTTATCCAGCTAAGATCCAAGTAATCTGTGACTGGCTAGCCCCGACCACACTCACCGAGCTTCATAGCTTCTTAGGACTCGATAATTTTTACTGATGGTTCGTGTTGGGATTCTCCCATATTACCTGGGCCCTCAACCAGGTTACCAAGGGTAGTGGTAGGGATAAGTCTGTGTGGGGGGAGGATAAGCAACACGAATTCGAAGATCTGAAACATCATTTGTGCTCATCTCCAGTACTCTCCTTGATCGATTTGTAAAAACCATTCGAGATTGACACTGATGCATCTGACTATGTTGTGGGTGAATTTCTAACTCATCATGGGCATTCAATGGCATACCATAGTGAGACGCTCTCCGATAAATTCCGAAAATACCCCACCTATGACAAGGAAATGTATTCCATTATACAAGCCTACCATCAATGGAAACATTACATTATGGGGAAAGAGATGATCATACACATTGATCACAAGCCTCTGCAGTTCATGCAGACACATGGGAAATTGCATAATGAATTCCATCAGAAGTGGTCCAACCACCTGCAGTAGTTCCATCTCAACATCAAGTATAAGACATGTATCTTCAATCGTGTTGATGACTGCCTCAGTTGGCCTCCTGTGGCTGCACTGACCACTGTGCTCCATTCTTGTGGACATGAAACATCGGAGTGGCCCCAAATTTACCAGCAAGATTCAGACTTCGCCACCACATATCAACTCTTGGGTACAGGCGCCACTGTCACTGATTTTCACATTTAGGATAGACTCTTATGCAACCTGGGCCATCTCTGTGTTCCTACAAGACAGAATAAGAATTTGATTTGGGAAGCCCACTACAGTCGGGTGGTAGGACATATTGGTGTATATAAAACTATGGTCATTCTTAATAAACATTTTTATTGGCCAAAGCTTTGACAGGACGTAAAAAAATATATCAGATCTTGCACTTCCTCCACCATTTCCAAGATGACCATCAAGAAGCAAGGATTATACACCCCTCTTCCTATTCCCGAGAAGCTGTGGGAATCCATCTCCATGGATTACATGTCTGTTTTTCCATCTTCCAAGCATGAAAATCACTATGTGTTTATGGTCATTGATTGATTTTGGAATATGGCCATCCTCACATCTTGTAAGAAGAATGTCACAACAACAGATACTCCCAATATCTTCTTTGAACGAGTTTGGGTTCACTTTGGGAGACGACAGACCATCATCTCTGATCGAGATAGAAGGTTCCTCAACATCTTTTGGTCGAGTCTCTGGTCTCTGTTGGACACCAAGCTCACAAAATCCATTTCTTTCCACCCCCAAACTGATGGCCAAACCAAGGTCATCAATCAGATGATTTTTCACATCCCGCGCATGTACAATTCTAAGCATCCTCATACATGGGACGAGAGTCTCCCATATGTCTAACATAGCTACAACAAAGCTCTCCATAGTTCCATCGACCATAGACTATTTTAGGTGGTTCTGGGATTCCAAACCTTGGGACCCATTGATGTTGCACATCCTCTTGACACCACATAGACAAACTCTTCCCATGATCAATTTGTGATCGAAAAAGCCACCAGATTCATTGAGTAGATTCAGCACATCGACCAACATGTCTAGGATATTTTTCAAAAATCCAATGCTAAGTACAAGCAGTGCCATGATGAACATAAGGCATCACACCAATTTCAAGTTGGCGACAAAGTCTAGTTAGATTTTCCAATGAAGAGTCTCACCGAGCCCCATCGGAAGCTTCAACCACTTTGTTATGGGCCTTACACTATCAACAGGTTGTGGGTAGCAATGCTTTTTAGCTCAACACTCCACCCTTCCTTGGTCTGCATCCAATATTCAATGTGCACCTCCTTCGTCCATATTTTCCACCATTATTGGACACCTCTGAGATCGCCGAACAACTAACACCAATAGATCTCAACCCTAACTCCATGGAACAAGAATCCACCGATCAAATAGTGGACACACAGGTCAAGGGAACTCGCCAACAGAGGATCCAATTTTATCGGGTTGTCAATATAGGGAAACTCCTACACCAAGGCAAGTGGCTCACCTGAGGCCAAATCCAACAAAAGTTTCCTCACCTGATGGGGGAACTCAACATAATGGAGACCATTTATTCCTAAGGGGGGAGGATTGATTCAGATGGATATTGGTGGCCACCCACCTATTTCGACTAGCTCCTTATGTTCGTTTTTTATTCATCACATCTTTTTGTACTGCTTTATAATTTTGAGTTATACACTTCTAGGGTTGTCTAAAGCCTCACACATTCTCCAGGTGGATATGGGTGGCCTCTCGCCTAATCCAACTAGCATATTTTGTATGTTTACGTGTCAGCACATCTTGTTGTACTTCCAGGGATGTTTTGGGGCCCTAAATGTTTTTTTCTTGACTCACCACAGTCAGACTATAGACGATGTCATAGTCTAATGACGAAATGTGTAGTTCTCTGAAATACCTTTTCAACGTGCTATCACGCGCCTAAAACAAAGGTCGTATGCGAAAGTTATGAACCTAGGAAGCTGAGGTACCAAATTACACAATGTTACCCATAGGGCACACATGAATTTTGGCGTTTCACCTTCTATGGTTAGGTTTTTGGATTTCTAGGGTTTTGGCATTCATGAGTAATATGAAAAGGGCCTCTGGAGCCTCATTGTAATCCATTCTTCTCAGACAGATGTGCGTAGAAGCCACATCTCTTCTCATAGATAGCTACCATCATTCGAGCAAGTTTCAGTTCTGCAGTTTTACAGTTTCAATCTATTTCATTATTTAATAGAAGATATTGTTCATTGAATATTTGTGTTATTCTTCCTATCTCTGTTTTTCTAGTATTCCGTTTGTTAATTAGTTCGTTCCACTCCTAAATTTGGATCAATTGATGTGTTTCCAATCAAGGAAAATACATGTCACTACGATCATGATTTCTCCCAATATGTTCACTTATGAGAAAATCCTTTCGAGCTTAAGTAAATTGACCCATTTTGGAAGTAGATTTTCAACAGTTTGAATATATTCATCACCATTTTCTCATAAAGGAATATGAAATATCCTCTCCTGAAACTGATACGAATTTTCCAATAGATGTCGTCCAATCATTACGCCTTGAATAATTTTAACCGGATGAACTATTTTGGAGACCATAGTTGAACTACATATCTGTAATAGACACCTATAACAAAAAATAAATTAAATTCATAACACAAATCTATTAAAAGATGAACTTCAAGATCTCCAAATCTTAATTAACCAAAATTGACAAAATCAAATATGATTGATATCACACTTTCTAGATAAAGTATAAATGTATAACTTAACTGAACATTATGTTTTGAAATTGAGGATATTGTGCAAATTTGAGGAAATTAACTCCAAAATAATTAACAATAACTCAATTGTTGATAAAATGATATAAAAATATTCATCATAATCATATTTTAAATTTCATGCTTAAAATAATGAAATTTAAAATATTAAAAATAATTGAAATTAAAGTAAACACAAGGAATTAACATTAGGGGTATCCTCAACATTAATTGATTTTTGATGAATGTCTGAATGTCTAGTGAAAAGAAAACAATCCATTTCATAAGAAAACCAATCAAATAAGACAAATTCAAACAAAAATAAAGGGAGAATCGACATTAAAATAAAAGGGGACCCTAATTTTCAATCAACAATAGAAGAAAATAAAGGGGGGCTTGCTTTCCACAAACATTGGTGACACCCGAGGAAGAAGCAATTACCTATGGTTAAGATAATAAGACCAAATTACTAAAGACTGAAAAGAAATATTTCAAAAATTTCTCACACGAAACCATTTTGAAAGGTCCCACATAATACAAAATCAAAGAAAAATAAGCTTTTAAAGATCAAAGTACTTGAATGCCCAATTCCAAAATAGTGAATCCAAATATAGGGAATATTTATTAACTTTTAATTACATATCTACTATTGGATAATAAGAATACCTAGGATTTTATTAGATATTACTATGCATCTGTTGTAAAATTAACTCTTTTCCTAACATTGTTTCACTGCCAATAGGCCTATTCAGTACCTCAACGAAGTTGTCTCAGTACCATGCATGTATTTACCCCGACAGGTTTGCATACATTTCCCACACAAATGTTCTTTCAAATATCTTATGCCACCCTTTTAATAAATGTATTTGGATAATTTATTTTAGAAATTAGGTGAAGAGAGCGGGGTGGTGAAAGAGGATTTTACTTAAAGGAATGGATGTGATACCAATTGAGTTTGACCCCACTACTCTTCTCTTTATATACCAAAGTAAAGGAATTAATTGGATCATAAACAAGTTAGTATTAATTGGAATTAATTGGATCTAGCAAAGAGTTGTTAGTATTAAGAAATTAACCTACATCACTATTTACATTAATGATACAAGATAACTAGGATTGATTGACAAGAGGTTCGTTTTGACAAGTCTCATCAAATTTAACATAAGTAAGATCATGTACTTGCAAAAAACAATCATGATCATGAAAATTCAAAAGAACTTGATCATCGTATGCGTCATAAACTGGAATGGTCTCTTGATCATTGAAATCATTATAAATTTGAAGATGTGAGTTTTTTCGGAAAATTTCTGAATTAAGATCTCTCATTTTCGAATATAGATTGACTTGAGTTATTAGGAATGTGAAAGCCTGACATAACCATCATCATAGGGTGAAGTGTCTCAACATTCTCAATTCTCAATTCTCAATTCTCAAGTCGTCGTTATTAATGACTTCAACTTCTTTCTTCATAAACATTAAATATGAACAAGAAGAATGATCAAAAGCATATTTATAAGATTCCTCAGAGCTTTTGGATGAATATTTCATTAATAATTCATTATTCTGACCCATGTTAGCAGACACTTCATTGTATTTTAAATTTGGAATAGTTCCTTTGGTTTCTAGAAAAATATTCGTATATAGAGGAACTATTAAAATATTATCAAATGAACTCAATTTATTAAATAGATTAGTGTACGAATCATAATGACTATTGTAACAGATGAGGTGAAAAGCTTCCCTTTCTACAAAATGGTCACTAAAATTATGATTTAATTCACAAATTTCAATTTATGTTACTCCATTAATATTCATGATACATAAGTCAGATTTAATATTATTAGAATTGGTTTCAGGAACATCATGTGTTTGACTGGAATTAAATTCCTGAAAATTATGATTAAAATGCTCTGAATTATGTAATTTCAATTCATGAACAAAATTTGAAAACTTAGAGGAATCTGTTGTAAGAAGCATGTTACTCGAAGAAAAATTATTGTTGTCATTTTTAATTAAAAATGCTGACTGTTGGACTTCTTCTTTCACAGTATCACGATTAGAAACCGTTAGATTCATATTTTCCCGAGTTTGTTTATTAGCTATTTCAGCATTCTTTTCATGAATAGAGTCAACAATACTTTCATCAACAACATTAAATTCATTACGAGCAATAGAATCTTCTTGTTCATGATGAGTATTAGAAATAAAAGGAAGAGAATTTTTTTTTTTGAAACCATCCAATTAATTCAAATCTAGAGGGTAAATATTCAAGTTTAAATTGTAAACAAATTAATTCAAATCGAATAAAAAAATCATTAAAAGACTCACCTTCAGATCTATGAAGTGTTTCAAGTTGATCAAAGACCTTGTAATAATTGTAGTTCAGAAAATCATGGAAGAACATACTTTTGAACTAGTCCAAACTGTCTATAGAGGCAACTAGAAATGAAAGACACCAGTCTTTGGCCCAATCTGTTAATGTAAGAGTACAAATATTGCACATAACACCATCATCAATATCATAATTTTTACAATTCAAAATAAATTGATGAACATTATGAAAAGTAGAAGAATTAGACTCACCAATAAATTTTACCTTTGATAAGTAATTTACTACCTTAGTTGGAGTGATTGATGCACAACTAGATCTACAAATCCATATGGGAAGTTTAGAGGAATCCATTAAAAATAAATTAAAGAATTAAAAACAATAGCTCAAACAAGACTCAAATGATCATGCACACTTGTCGCTAGACCTCCTTCTAGTGCAAAAAATGTTGATGGCTAAAAATAACCATGTTCAACATTATAAGGGGATCACCCAGTCAGGGCCCCAATTAGACCCTTATCTATTTGGGATAGTGATTCTGATTGGTTCTATAGGTCTCCAGTTACCCTTTTCCTAATACTAGCCTAATCTAATGTTAATCTAATCAGGACTATTATATATATACATAGATATATACACAACCTTATATCTTCTAATTTATATTGTTACCTATGTTTATCAGCAGACAGAAGGAAATGGATTACTGGTGCTGACGCCACCCTGTGCCCGTCAGCTTCACCAGGACCTTCTCTAACTTTGGCCCAAAGAGCTAAAATGCTCCTCGACTTCCCGTCGGAAGTTCTTTACCCACAGTAATTCTCCACTGATCTCCCTTCCAAATCGGGAAATCGGAATTCACGATTTTGCGAATTCTGTAGTCACGCGCTTTATGCCTTGTGATTCCCCGAATCCCAATATGGGTCAACTGTTGACTTTCTCCCCTTCTATTATCGGAGTTTTCCCTATCGGGAAATCACAACTCGCAATGTTAACAAGCTGAATCGCCAAACTCCGAGTCCCGATGTGGCGATACTCCGATGCAATGCCACCTGTGCTCCACTGGTTTTCGGGGTCCCACACTGCCATGTCACTGTCGGGATATCGCGAATCACGAATCCGCCATGCGAGTGTTCTCTCTCGTCGAGAACCTCGATTCCCCGAACCCCGATATGACGGGACCCCTGACACGTGTCCCCACGATCAACGGCTGTGATCCTATCGGGATATCGCGGATCGCGATCTCGCAACTCTCGCTGCAAGCCTTTGGCGCTCCAACTCGTGATATGTCGATACGCGATGGCACGTGCAAATCTGATGGCTCCTATGAACCCAGATAAACGACACTGCTTCCTCCTGAGCTTCAAACTTTTGAATGTTCACGCCTTAAACTCCTTGCAACTTTGCAATATCTAACGGTCCTCGGGTCTTCGTGGAATCTATCCAGAAGATTTCACCCGTCCATCCCTCCACTGATAATTTCTGCGAAATGAACTAAACGTTCCCTCTGCGAAACTTTGTTCCACCACTCGCCAACCTATGGAGCTTCTCTCGAACTTTCCACAGCAATGCTGCGATTCTCCCTTAGCAAACTGTAGGCCTATCCCTCCTGAGCTTGTCTTCGCTTCACAAGTCTTTATGGGGGCTTGTTGCACGCACTCTTTGCGGCAACTCTTCGAACACGACTATGTGTTGAAGCTTCCTCGACTCTGCGCATTCACCTGCAGCAGCAGTCTTAATCTCCCTTCACTCAGAATCGCAAATCTGAGTCTCCTTCCAGCCTGCGCACGTCTTGCATGGCTCCGGTGCCAAATCTGCACTTCTGAGAGCTGATAACAAAAGTTATCTCTATCTGAACCCTACAGTCATGCACTCCTTACGGACAAATTCAACTGCACCCCTTTGCAGGAATTCTCTGGTTCAATATAGAGAAACAATTGAAACTAATTTCTTACTCTCACAGATTTTAATCTAACTATGAAATCACACACACAGCATATCAAAGCAAGTGCATAACAGAAAACAAACATTCATGAGCATGCCATCAATAAGACACAGAGAATAACACAACCATGAAATTGAATCATAATTCTTTCTATTAATTCAATATGCCTGTACATGGGTGTTCTTCATACGCTTCTCTGCATTCTCCTCTCTTCAGAATGCTTGATAATAATACAATGTTACAAAGGAGGGTGTCTATATCCGTTTGCCCTCATAATTCTAAAACTGTCTAATCTAGAATTAAATATCCTATCTACCTGCATTAAGTCTATTAACTGCCTCATCTACCTAAGGATGTGAGCTTAAAGGCTCAAGGTCCATTACAATGTACAAGTGCGCTTCATTAATTTCACACATTAATGTTTGGCGCAACAAATATCTAGGTGTTTCAAAATCTTGGTGCTGGCACTGTCCAACTGTTCTCCGCTTTATGCTGGCTCGCTTGATGAGTAGTCGATGCTCCTGCATCATACTCCCTCGCTTGAAAAAATTCATGGGCTCCTTTCCATGAGCTCCTGCATGGTCTGTCCATGCTTATGTATTACTGTCTCATTTTCCCAACTAGCATCTTCTACTGGGTGATTTTTCCACTTTACCAGGTATTCAAAATACTGCTTCCGCCTGGTCTTCTTTCCTGCTCGCTTGTCCAGTATGCACTCCATCTGTGGCTTCTCTGCAACTGGTAATTGCTTCTGCCACTGGACCACTGGTTCCTCAGTTCCAGTGTCTGCTTCTCCAGCCGTGTATGGGTATAAGTCTGCAACGTTGAATATCGGAGATATTCCGATGCCATCCGGCAACTCAATCTCATATGCATTTTCTCCGAATTTCTTTAGGACGCTGCATGGTCCAATTTTCTTCATCTTAAGTTTATTATATGTTCCCCTCGGGAACCTTTCTTTCCTCAAGTGTGCCAGAACGAGATCACCAACTTCAAACTGAAGTTGTCTTCGATGCTGATCTGCTCTGCGCTTATACTCCTGATTCGAGTCTTGCAATCGCTGCTTCACCTTGCCGTGAAGTTCTCTCATTGCATCAGCGAACTCTTCAGCACTGGCACTGCTAGTTGCAGTCTGTTCTGACTCTCGGAGTTCAGAAACTCCCCTCGGTTGTGTCCCATACACAATCTGGAATGGGCTTTTTCCTGTACTCCGATTCAGAGAATCATTGTACGCAAACTCTGTCTGTGGCAATATGTTGTCCCAACTACTATGGTGTTCTGTCACCAGGCTCCTCAGCAAGTCTCCAAGACTTCTATTGACCACCTCGGTCTGTCCGTCTGTTTGCGGGTGGTATGCCGAACTAAACGCCAAGTTAGTCCCGAGCTTCTTCCATAGCGTCCTCCAAAAATGACCTATGAATTTGGTATCCCTGTCCGAGAATATACTTCTCGGCAACCCATGAAGTCTAACAACCTCTTTGAAAAACAAATTTGCGATGTGCATCGCATCGCTGGTCTTCTGACATGGAATAAAATGTGCCATCTTCGAAAACCTATCCACCACTACAAAGACGGAATCGACCCCTCTCTGCGTCCTTGGCAATCCCAGAACAAAATCCATGTTGATTGCCTCCCATGGCCTCTCGAGTATGTGTAATGGCTTATAATATCCAGTGTTCTTCTTTCGGCCCTTCAAATGTTGGAAAATACGACACCTGTCAACAAACCTTTTTACATCTGCGCGCATGCCCGGCCAAAAATATGATTTTCTCAGCTTGGCGAATGTTTTGTCATGTCCAAAATGACCTGCTAATCCTCCACTGTGCTTCTCTTTCATCAGATTCTCCCTCATGGAGCAATTTGGAATGCACAGTTGATTGCCTCTGAACAACAATCCTTCTTGGATCATGTAGTCTATCCACGGGCTCCGATCTCTAAGAACTGGGTTCTCAGTTGCCTCATAAGCTTCCCCGAAGTCTGCATCTTCGGCGTACATGTCCTTCAGATTCTCAAAACCCAATGTCTTGACTCTGAACTCCTGCAACAGTAAACATTTCCTGCTCAAAGCATCAACCACTTTGTTAGCAGTCCCTGAAATGTGTTTAATTACAAATGTGAAATTTTGCATGTACTCCACCCATTTTGCATGCTTCTGATTCAACCTATCCTGTTGACTCACAAACTGCAAAGCATGATTATCGCTATACAGTACAAATTCTTTGGGTATCAAGTAATGCCTCCACTTCTTTAATGCCTGTATGATGGCATAAAACTCTTTATCATACGTGGAGTATTTTAGCTTTGCTTCATCCAGCTTCTCACTGAAATAGGCAACTGGCCTGTCCTCCTGACTCAAGACCGCTCCTATAGCATATCTTCTAGCATCACATTTCACCTGAAATGTCTTCTTAAAGTCCGGCAACACCAACACCGGTTGCTCTATGATCTTCCGCTTCAACAGATTGAAGCTCTTCTCAGCCTCTGCTGTCCAATAAAAAACTTTATGCCGCTACTTCACCGTATCCATCATTGCTGCGCTAATCCCACTGAAATTTCCAATGAATTTCCTGTAGAAACTAGCCAGTCCATGAAAACTTCTCACCTCAAAAACGTTTCTTGGTGATGGCCAATTCTTGATCACTTTCACCTTCTCAGGATCCATTTTCAACTCATTCGCTGATATGACAAAACCCAAATAAATGAGCTCTGTCTTCATGAAGGAACACTTCTTCATGTTGACCAACAACTTCTCTTGCTGTAGCCTCCTCATTACAATGGCTAAGTGTTTTAAATGTTCATCCTTCGTCTTACTGTAGATCAATGTATCATCCAGATACACTACTACAAATTTTCCGATGAATTCCCTCAGGACTTCATTCATCAACCTCATGAATGTGCTCGGCACGTTTGTCAAGCCAAACGGCATGACTAGCCATTCATACAAACCTTCATTTGTTTTGAATGTTGTCTTCCATTCATCGCCCTCTCTCATGCGAATCTGGTGATATCCGCTCTTCAGATCAATCTTCGAAAAATAATTTGCCCCACTCAGGCAATCCATCAGATCGTCCATTCTCGGCAGTGGAAATCTGTACCTGATGGTGATTTTGTTAATCGCCCTGGAGTCTGTACACATCCTCCAACCTCCATCCTTCTTTGGACTTAGTACTGTTGGAACAACACACGGACTTAGGCTCTCCCTGACCAGTCCTTTATCCAATAAATCCTGGACCTAGTTCTTGACCTCCTCATTCTCTTGAGGTGTCAACCTGTATGCAGCTTTATTCGGCAAACTGCTCCCTGGTATGAGGTCAATGTGATGACTCACACTCCTCATTGGTGGAAATGAATGAGGTAGTTCATCCACAATGATATCAGTGAAATCTCCCAGCAGTTCCTGAATCTCTTCTGGCAAGTCGTCCACTCTTGTGCTAGTCAAGACAATTCTCGGTTTCCTGACCACAAAGAACTGTGGATCTTTATTCTTCTCCATCTCTGTGAGAAGTCCCTTCCTGCTCATGAGAAGTATGGTGTTACTTACTTCCGGTTTCACTTATTTATCCTTTATCGGAAGCAGCTTATGGATTTTCCCATCCTTCTCCAAGGTATATGTGTTCATTCTCCCATCATGAACCACATTTCTATCGTATTGCCATGGTCTACCCAGCAATATATGACAGACATCCATGGGGATAACATCACATAATATCTTATCATGGTAATTCCCTATTTTGAATTCAACTAAGCACTGTTTAGTGACACTTACCCGGTGTCCTTTCTGTAACCACGAGACTTTATATGGACTCGGGTGCTTAGTTGTTTCCAGCTCCATCTTTTCCACCATCTCGGTTGAAACGAGATTATCAGTTCTCCCGCTGTCCACAATAACTTTGCATTTCCTGTCCTTGGCTGTGCAAGTCGTTCTGAACAGTCTGCTCCTCTGCACTGAGCTTTTCACATCCTTCTCAGGTGTCAAAAGGATCTTATGCATTTCAAGCGATCTTCTGCTGTCTGCATCTTCGTTCTCAGCATCACGCCTCTGTGCTTCAGTGATGTGAGTTTCTCCTGCGTATTTCTTCTTCTCTGTACACTCAAACGACTTGTGCCCATTTTTCCCACATGTAAAACATGTGATAACTCCTCCTCTTCCTCTACCCCGACCTCTAGTACGAGGAAGAGTATTTGCATCAGTGTAATCTCCTTGCTGATTATTTTGTTGTCCTCTCATCTCAACGTACGGCTGCCCCTGCGAGGTTCCGCCTCTCTCAACCTTACCCTGAGGTCTCTTCCACTCCTCCTTGGGTTTCTGATATTTCTCCTGGGCAACTGCCTTGCCTCTGGGCTGACTCCTACCTTGCCCTCGCTGACCTTGCTTATGACTCAGCTTCTCCTTAGCTTTCAGAGCCATCTGGTAAGCATCCTCAACAGTTCTGATGGTTACCATGCTTAGTTCATCCTAAATGTCATACCTCAGACCATTCAGGTATCTGGCTACCTTCTCATCATCACTCTCCCAATGACCTGCTCGGATATTGAGCTTATAAAACTCCTCGGTGTACCCTTTCACCATCATCAACTTCTGTCTCAGGTTCTACATTTGCCTGAACAGTGTGATTTGGTAATCTCTCGGGATGAATTTCTCTTTCAGCTTTGCGATCATCCGATCCCAACTTTTAATCTTTTGTTTTCCCTTGGAATGCCTATCTGCCTGTAGCTTGTCCCACCATAATGCTGCATGCCCTTTCAACTTGGTAATAGCATGTCTTACCTTCTTATCCTCTTCGATATCTTCATAATAGAAGTAGGTGTCAAGAGCTCGGATCCAATCCAGCAACTCTTCTGCATCCAGGCTTCCTTCATAGACTGGGATGTCCATTTTGGTCTTCGAACTCATCCTGGAAATGGCTCTTATCAATCTCTTTGTTGATGCATCCTTTGCTGTGACCTGTTCTTCATGTCCAGCTTCTTCTTCAACTTTGGAATTGCTAAGATCCCCTACACCAGCTGTGCGTCTCTGCACTATCTCCATCTCCTCGAGCCTTGCTCGGAGAGCTCTCATTTGGTGCTCCATTTCTGGATTCCCTGCCAGCCTACCTCTTCTTCTCACCTCCCTGTCCTCTGGGTCAGGTGATTGTCTTTCTCTTCTGGGAGGCATGATGAAATCTTCTCTCCTTCTCTTCTATAGAAAACAGAGAACTTATCCTGCTCTGATACCACTTGGTGTTGACGCCACCCTGTGCCCGTTAGCTTCACCAGGACCTTCTCTAACTTTGGACCAAAGAGCTAAAATGCTCCTCAACTTCCCGTCGGAAGTTCTTTACCCACAGTAATTCTCCACTGATCTCCCTTCCAAATCGGGAAATCGAAATTCGTGATTTCGTGAATTCTGTAGTCACGTGCTTTATGCCTTGTGATTCCTCGAATCTCGATATGGGTCAACTATTGACTTTCTCCCCTTCTATTATCGGAGTTTTCTCTATCGGGAAATCGCAACTCGCGATGTTAACAAGATGAATCGCCAAACTCCGAGTCCCGATGTGGCGATACTCCGATGCAATGCCACCTGTGCTCCACTAGTTTTCGGGGTCCCACACTGCCACGTCACTGTCAGGATATCACGAATCACAAATCCGCCATGTGAGTGTTCTCTCTCGTCGAGAACCCCGATTCCCCAAACCCCGATATGACGGGATCCCTGACACGCGTCCCCACGATCAACGGCTGTGATCCTATTGGGATATCGCAGATCGCGATCTCGCAACTCTCGCTGCAAGCCTTTGGCGCTCCAACTCGCGATATGCCGATACACGATGGCACGTGCAAATCTGATGGCTCCTATGAACCCGGATCAACGACACTGCTTCCTCCTGAGCTTCGAACTTCTGAATGTTCACGCCTTAAACTCCTTGCAACTTTGCAAGATCTAATGGTCCTTGGGTCTTCGTGGAATCTATCCAGAAGATTTCACCCATCCATCCCTCCACTGATAATTTCTGCGAAATGAACTAAACGTTCCCTCTGCGAAACTTTGTTCCGCCACTCGCCAACCTGTGGAGCTTCTCTCAAACTTTCCACAGCAATCCTGCGATTCTCCCTTAGCAAACTGTAGGCCTATCCCTCCTGAGTTTGTCTTCCCTTCACAAGTATTTATAGGGGCTTGTTGCACGCACTCCTTGTGGCAACTCTTCGAACACGACTACGTGTTGAAGCTTCCTCGACTCTACGCACTCACCTGCAGTAGCAGTCTTAATCTCCCTTCACTCAGAATCGCAACTCTGAGTCTCCTTCCAGCCTGCACACATCTTGCATGGCTCTAGTGCCAAATCTGCACTTCTGAGAGCTGAGAACAAAAGTTATCTCTATCTGAACCCTGCAGTCACGCACTCCTTGCGGACAAATTCAACTGCACCCCTTTGCAGGAATTCTCTGGTTCAATATAGAGAAACAATTGAAAATAATTTCTTACTCTCACAGATTTTAATCTAACTATGAAATCACACACACAGCATATCAAAGCAAGTGCATAACAGAAAACACACATTCATGAGCATGCCATCAATATGACACAGAGAATAACACAACCATGAACTTGAATCAGAATTCTTTCTATTAATTCAATATGCCTGTACATGGGTGTTCTTCATACACTTCTCTGCGTTCTCCTCTCTTCAGAATGCTTAATAATAATACAATGTTACAAAGGAGGGTGTCTATATCCGTTTGCCCTCACAATTCTAAAACTCTCTAATCTAGAATTAAATATCCTATCTACCTGCATTAAGTCTATTAACTGCCTCATCTACCTAAGGACGTGAGCTTAAAGGCTCAAGGTCCATTACAATGTACAAGTGCGCTTCATTAATTTCACACATTAATGTTTGGCGCAAAAAATATCCAAGTGTTTCAAAATCTTGGTGCTGGCGCTGTCCAGCTATTCTCCGCTTTATGCTGGCTCGCTTGATGAGTAGTCGATGCTCCTGCATCAATTACTCTCTTGCAACATGCTTGCAAGAAATCAACCCTAAGAGTGACACAAGGGCTCAACTATGCCACACTGGATTTATCTCCCACGAAAGGAGACTTTATGGACTAAAATGAAAATGTAACTTTAAACTATTATGAAAGTTAACAAAAAGTAAAACCTATCTTAATTAGGGGAAGGATACCCTTACTCCTAATGAAGAGAAAGAGTATCTAATAAGAAGAGGGAAGGACTTCAATTCTAATTGGGGTTAAGATGGACCTACAAATCATCAAAATAGTTCAAGGATTTATAGGTTGTTCAATCAAATACATAATGAAATAATTATGATAAATAGATATTAACAAACTCATGTATATACCCAAATAAAATTATGTAAAATGAATTCATTGTGAGATTTATATTGAACTAATGAAATAGTTGATTTTAATCCAATATAAAGGAAATCAATACAAGTTTGAAAATGATTAATAAATATTTATCAATCACTACAAACTAATCTCCATGAAATCATATTCAATCTTTGTTCGAATCCTATGCATCCCTGAAAAGATAGCTTTAAACAAAACATTCACCAAGATAAAACAAATGAGATCAACAATACTATTCATATCAATTGTCAATACACTAATGAAACAAAATTCAAACTAAAATGAAAACAATCATCAAATAACTAAGTCTGCAAAATCAAATACAACAATGTAATGTAATGAAAACTTATTATTATTAGCTCCAAAAGTTTTCATATAGTCCTCTCCAGTTTCCTATCTAGAACCCCCATTACACTTGAATAGATAGATTTTTATACATTCATTTTTCCTACAGGTCGAATCCCCCTTGAGTCAACCAAAACTTGCTCAATAATCAACTAAATAATTTGAAAGAAAATCAACTATATAATTTGCAAAATGCTAATTCTCGACAGAACCCGCCCAAAAACTGAATCATATCTTCCAAAAATGTTAACCTTTTCCAAAATCCTTTTAGGTTAAGGTAAATGGGACTGTTTATGAAGTGGGTTTTGAACCCTTTGAAGAGATCCCTCTCTAATTGCTCAAATATTGACCTGCAAAATTTCTTCATGTAAGATGGAATAACAACAAATATGGTCCACCTCCTTCCTGATAATATTTCTCCCAAATAGTTGCGTTTCTAGGCGATTCCTTTTTAGATAAGGTCATTAACCCTGTTTATGGAGTGGGTTATCAACCGTTTCACAATATTCCTCTTGGCTTTTTCATAATATAAGTTTGAAGTTAGCCTCCTAAAATTGACCTGAAATCTAATCTGACTCACTCAAAGTTTTCCTCACCCCATGTAACTTGCTTGGATGGCCTTTCCATTTCCCAATGCATACTTGAAGTCCCTTATTTTACCTTCCAGAGCCAAAAAATCATATTTCTCCACATATATGAACCCTACGAGTCAGACAACATGTGTATGTGTAGGTTGCAACACTACAACCCACGTACATCGAGTTTGGTTCTCAAAATTAAAAATTGCATCGGCTTTCCATGTCACATCACCAGATCCATGATCCCTGAACTTCCATATATGGGAAACAATCTGACTCATCCCTTCAGTTCCATTTTGAAGGCTATAAGTTGAGCCATATCCAAGACGTGGAGGAGGAGATAATTCAACTTTTGAGAGAAAAGATACTCTGGAGAAATTTCACTTCACATTGCATCTGGATCCCTTTATCCTTGAAATTTTGAACACATTGTTCAACCCCCAAGATATTCCTTCTTTTATGGAGAACCTCATTGTCTTGTTTTATGAGATTGAATTTGGTGGAGGATTGAAGTGGTGGAGGCCGAACTAGAGGGACTTAGTTTTTCGGTTCCGATGTGTGTCGTTATAGAAGTTTGTCACTCACACACTTCTATTGATCATTTTTAAGAGAAATACTCTTTTTCGTCCAATTGATATCTTACAAATATTTGAATTATATTCCATGGGAATATTTGTCATGTATGTTAATGGATTATGCTAATTTATATGCTAACATTATATGTTTTCACCATATGCTTGTGTATCTTGGTTGTTGAAGATAGGTTGGAGGTATAAATATTTGAGTTGCTTTCTCAATAGTGGTCTTCATCGAACGTCCAAATGAGGTAGGCTCTTGATATTGTCTTGTTAGAATTTCATTTATATAGCATACTTGAGATTAGAGTTTATTTGTGAGTGTCATTTTGTCTGTTGTGGTTTACCCCATGCCATATAGTGTTTTTCCTCGTAATAGCATTGGCGACCATACTGGGGATTGATCTTCTGTTTTGGGGTTTGGACTGTTTTTATCCTTGTCTTGCTCTATGTTATCCTGAGTTTTCTTGTCTCTTGATTGCTTGAAAACCTATTTTTACTTTGCATATGATTTTCTTGGCTTAATCCTTTCCATGGCAGTGTTTTACTACATATACATGGGTTTTCCCTTGGCATACTCATACATATTCTATTTGTTCTTCTATAGAGAGCGTACATACATGTGTTTTTCTCAAATAGTCATGTACATCAACTTTTTAGGCTTACTATTTGAGTTTGGTGTTTGTTGGGTGAGTTTGGTTGGTTGGAGAGTCTTCTTGGGTCTATGTCCTAACTGTTGAGTGCTTACAGAGTGATAGGAAACCTTATTTTTGTTGAATTTTTGGGTGATATTATTTCTTATCATATTTTTCATTGGTTGTTCTTGCATTTTGGTCTGAATGTTTGCTTCTTGGTATCCTGCTCGGCTTGTCTCCTTTTGCTTGTAGTAGGATCTGCTTGTGAAGCTGTTATTTATTCCTTGCATTTTCTATTCTTTATATTGAAAATAAAAAAAACAAATCTCATTTTTCATTATGGAATTTTCTCTTTTGGTTATTTAGTATTGATCTTTACATGTGAGGAAGATTGCATCTTATTGAAATTGTACAAATTGCATTGAAAGTTGCATTTAAAAATATTACCATCTTTTGAGAATTTAAGATTAGGACTTAGAACTATGTTCACATTCATTTATTTGATATGCTGAGTCATAATATCATCAATTTCACAACCACCTCTCTTGAGTAAAAAAAAAACATTAAAAATAACGTTGATTAATTAAAATTGATTAGAAACAATTTTACTTCTCAGGGTACACAAATAAGCATAGGATATAGGGCCTTGGAATAGGATTTTGTGAGTAAAATTCTCTAAGGATATTAAACTAAACATTTGTGTCTAACGAGTGAGTGGTGAAATCCATTGTGTAATTAGTGACGTCAGGATGCTTCACTCACACTAGAGTTAAGAACTAATTTGTGTGAAGTTGGTTGCACATATAGCCCTCTAATACCTTCCTAGCATCAGAGATATTTCTATGGTTTCATTCATATATGAGGGTCTTGCTAGTACCTTTACCTCCATGAGAGGCGATGCTTTCAAGATTTCATGCTTTGTTACCCTGCCCATACAGTGGACCAGAATTACGATTGTTCTCCTACACATTGGTTACATCGTGGTGGCTTGAGTTTCTTGACATAGGTATCCACATAGGTTACTTGCACAGGTTATTCTGAAGGTACCCTAAGTTAGATAAGGTTCAGACAAAAAACAATTTTTTTTAGGATTACCTCTCTAGGGGGATCTGATCGACTGCGCTATTAAGATCATGAGGGCCCTTATATCTAATTATGATACCTCCAATCTTTTGAAGGGAGTCTTAGGCTCCTCTTGGGTGCAACATACCTACTCTAGTGAGGGAGGCCCATTTTCATCCACTATATCCTATTTGCGTGCATTGGCCTTTTGCTTTACTTTAGTGTGCTCTTTCATTATTAGTTTTCCTTAGGATTTTGTATTGCATCATGAGTTTTCGTTGCTATGGTTAATGGATTCCCCCGTGACTCCCACAATTAGCACTACCCATCCCATGGTCTTTGATCATTCCATGGGGATGAATCATTTTATATTTCCGAGTGGTACACCAAATCATTATACTTATCCAATACCTTGGGCCTCTAATCCCTTTTATTTTGGTATGTCATACATGTCTTCACACTTGCCATCCTCTATCTCGTTGTCTTATTTGAATCCTAGTTTTATGTATGGGGCCATGATGCTTCCTTGTTCTCATTTTTTGGTTAGTGGGAATCATATCCCTCAACCAACTCTTATGGTAGGAGGTTTGAATCCTCCTTCCACTGGACCCAATGATCTGAAAATAGAAGGCTGAATTGTTATGCTATGAAAGCACCCCTACTTCATTAAAATAAACTTTACAGGACCTTGCTTCATGTGTATAAATATGCAAAATAAACTTATGTGTTAAGTTCATGTATCTTCTTGTAAATGCTTATGTGTGAGAAAATGTTTCTTTAGA
>ML780657.1:1029211-1058868 GCA_009831015.1 Picea engelmannii | reverse complement strand
TATATTATAATATATTTTACATACTATGTATCTACCATGTTTTAACATAAAAATTATTTTTGAGTTCAATTGTAACATTTTACCTTCTCTAACAAGATCATAAACTCTATCACCATCAATTGACACTGTAATGCCATTTTATTCCATCTCCTCTAAGATTGCAAGTGGTATTTTCTCCTTTGTATTAATTTCTATATGTTTCCAAGCTTTAACATATTTGTTAGTTTCATTTTCACAAGTGTTATTGAATTGTGTGTCTTCTATGCAAATTGAACAAAAAAAAAAATCATTCCTTCTATCAAATGCAAAAAACAATTGGTAGGAGTTTTTTTAATTGAATGCAATTTTCGAGTCCCATGTATTGTACTAGCTTTATATGGGATTGATCTATCTACATCTTGGATTCCAATATGTCAAAAAAAATGCACGGTTCAAGAATAATTTATTTAATAAATTAAATGTCAATATATATGTTAAAGAAAATTATGATACTGAACATGATTGAAGATCATATTATCATGTGTGAATAAAACTTTCAATTGTACACCATATATACACACACCTGCACACATCCCTGATGGATTATGTTTGTGGCTTAGATTTATTTAGCACCATTGAACAACTTTATCAATGGATGAAATTCTATTGACATAAGGATTCATTTGATACCTTAGAAGTGATCATTTTACACATGCCCTTGAATTTTCATGCTCTCCTTTCCCATGACGAGTCTCAAAGAAATTCGAACAATGTTTAATGTTTGATTTTGTCAGACAGTTGGCTTAGGTTGATGGATAGTTGGTATTGAATGTTGGTTTTCATTGATGTAAACTATTGTAGAATGATATTGTATATTGATGTCAACCCTTAGTGATTGATGTCAACCCTCGGAGAAAGTCCGGTAGCGAATTCTGGTAGCACAAGGTTTGGGTCATGGATCCAAGTTTGTTTGATTTAAATATGACTCATTATTGTCTTGTCATGGTTGATAATAAGTGAAAATGTATGAACTCCAAATCGGTCCCCTTATGGTGAAAGCCCTCATGGGATGACACTTTGCAGATTGAGTTATCCTAGAAGTATGGTTAGAGAACCCATGATTATTTATAGAATAATGAGATGAACGTCAGTGAATTTGTTATTGAAAATATCCTATATGGATAGTTCTTTTCATTCCGTTTTCATTGATATGTGGAACGTCACATAAATCCTCACGGTTAGAGAGTTATGGCCATGCGAAGTTGGAGAACCCAGGTTTGGGTAATGGACCAAAGTTTGTTTGATGGATAATGGTATGAGTTTTGATATATTTGTAGGTAATAATATTCAATATGGATAGTACATGTCATTCCATTTGTTTTGGTATGTGGAATGTCACATAACTCCTCACAGTTTGAGAGTTATGGACTTACGAAGTTGAAGGACCCTCATATGTCATCTAGAAGCCCCAAAAGGTCAAAGTAGTCAAAGTGGTTTAAGAGATTTTAGAAGGTAAATAATAAAGTGAAGTGATAAGTGTACTATAATTCAAAGTGAATAAAAAATAAATTATTTAAATAATAAATTTAATGGATAATTTAGAAGTGGGTTAACCCTAAAATAAGGAAGTGGGCAAAGTGACCTAGAAGATGTTTTTAAGGAAGCTACTTGAAGAGTATAAATAAGAGGCAAGGCTCTCTAATTTTAGATCACACTTGAGAATATTTAATACCTATAGGTTTTTGAGGTAACCAAATTATATCTAAGCCTAATTTCTGAGGGAAGGTGAAGAAAATAAGGTCGAAATTCAAGGAATGATAAATTCTTTTGATGATGCTTTCTAAGGTATGTTATTTGCAGGTCATCTCACCATTTTCGCAATAACTTTTTTTCTATAATGATTCAGATAGTGAAATTGATATTATATTGAGGAAACATATACAGGTATCTGTGGTAAAAAATTCATCTTGTGGTTCTTTGTATTTTTGGAGTTACACTCCGTGGAAAATAGGGTTTGTGGCTAGTCCTGAAACTAGTATAAAACAGATGTTTCGGGTAAAAATGTCATATATTATTCATAATAGATCCAAATTAAGTAAGACCAAATGTGTTAGTTATAGTATAGTCTTTAGTATTATTTGTAATAGTTTCCTATCGATTCAACAAATTTTTTGTGCAGGGCACGCTCTACAAGGTCTCTCTCTAGAATAAGCCATAATTCAGTAAGGTATGCCATTTTTGCTATAACTCCTTTTATGAGAAGTTCCAAGTAGTGACACCTGGATGAATTGCATAAAACACATTGACAAACATTTTGTATCAGTTTCATATATTTCTTCATTACATGTACATGACTGTTATGATTGTTTCAAGATAGGGTTGTTGACCAATCCAAAACTAGTCATGTGAGACTAAATAAAATTTTGATGAAAATTCTAGTCTCTGGTTGTTAAAGTTAAGGAAGGTTTGCAAGTATGTGATCATATACATAGGTCTATTACAAACTTACAAATCATATTTGTATGATGAAATTGATGAGGGATTTTGGTTAAGGTACATGTTGGGTACATGGTTGAGACAAGTAGTTGATGAGTTGGCACATACATGAGGTGTATAGTTGATGATGTTGGTACATCTTGATGAGTCACAGTTGATGAGTAGTTGATACATGATTGGTACATACTTTGTACATGGTTGGAGGCACTTGTTAGTATTATTGTTGACACATGGTTTATGGATGGTGTAGCATACTTGTATTATTAGAAGCACATATTGATCTTGGTGATGATTATGAGTTGTTGTGTTATGCTTGGTTGATGCAGATATTTGAGAGTTGTCTTGATGAGTAGATCTAATTTGGTTGACAATATTGATGAGACGGGTTGTTGTGATAGGTTTTTTGGACAAGTTATTGTGACAGGTTATTTGTGCAGGTTTGTTGAATGGTTGATGCACTTGTTCATGGTATAGGTTGAGGTACAGGTTGGTGCATGGTTGATGCACTTGTTTATGGCACATGTTGATTACAGGTTGTTTGGTACAGTTTGGTGCATGTTTGATGCACTTTTTTATGTTATAGGTTGATTACAGGTTGAGGTACAGGTTGATGCATGGTTCAGGTTATTGGTACAGGTTATTTGGTGCAGGTTGATTGGTACAAGTTTACAGTAGTATATCTCACAATGATAGTGTGACAATGGTTTCATCATTCTACTTCTACTTCAGTGAGGTTGGACGGGGAAAGGACAGGTGGTTGTAGCCACCTTCCAGTTGTAGCTGGAGAACATAGGGGGTTGTAGCCTCCTTCTAGTTGTATCCAGAGAATTGGGGAGTTGGAGCTTCCCTCAGGTTGTAGCCTCAAAAACTAGGGTGTTGGAGCCTCCTTCCAGTTGCATATAGAAATCAAAGGAAGTTAGTGCTTCCAATGAATGTAATTCTTCAATACATATAAGAAAAAACATTCCATGGTTTTCTCCCGCTTTGGGTTTCCACGTAAAACACTAGTGTATTGTGTATATTTATGATTTTTCATTTGTTCATTGCTTATTTACTCTGTAGTTATTGTATGATAATGATACATTGATATAACACTTGGATTGTATGGTTAAAAATGATTAAATTGCTCTATTACTGATTCACCCCCCTCTCAATAATGCAAAAATTGGTATCAGAACCGGTTCCTTCAGGAAACAATTTAACCACTGGAAGGAGATCATGGATTATTCTGAGAATGGAGTACCAATGTTTAATGGTCAGAATGGTTTTAAGTATGAGATGTGGAGTATAAGGACGAAAGTATTTTTACAGGCATAAGGACATTATATTTGGCTATCATTTGTTACAGGATATGATATTTCAAAAAGGGAAAAGACTGCAACCAAGAAGGAATTGAGGAAGAATAGAAAAATAACAATGGATTTCATCTCAGAAGGATTACCTAATCTAGTAAGAGAAAAGGTTGGTAAATGTTCATCATCAAAATAACTTTGGGATAAGTTACATGACATATATTCTTCACCCATCGCAGATTTAGAAAATGTCAAAGAAGATGAAGATACAGAACAAGAAGAAAGATGCTCATCATGTCAGACAGATTCAGAAGAGGAAGAGTATGAAGAAGTAGAAGTTGATTATAGAGAAAAATTGATCAGTGTAATTAAATATCTAAAGAAAGAAAGTGAAGAAAAAAAGTCATCCAAGAAACAATTGATAAACCAAAAGGAAAGTGTTCAAGATTCTGAAAAGGATTGACAGGTCATCAAGAATTTAAGATCTCAACTAGAAGAGGCCCAAATAATTGAAGAAACTCTAGAATATCAAAAGAAATGTTTATAAGCCAACATAGAAGCAAAAAAGGAAGTAGTAGAAAAGAGAGAAAAGATACCAATGGATCATCTCAAGGAAAGAACCAATGACTTAAACCAACTTGAGGAAGAGTTTGGTTAAGAAGAGAGAAGACTGGAAGAAGAAATAATTACATTGAAAATCCAACTTGAAGAAGCAAAGAGAACAGAAGAAGTCATGAAGTCTCAGATAATGAAGAAAGAAGAAGAGGTTGAGAAGCTCGAAAAAGAAGTTGTCACATTGAGAAGTAAAATCGTCAAGCTCAACAAGAACGTTAAAGAGATAGAAACATCCACATCATTTATAGAGAATGAAGAGAAGAACTCTAGGTTGATAGAAAACAAAAATGAAGAAAATAGAAAGAGTTATGCATAAGTACTCAAAGGAAGGAATCATGGTCAACTAGAATCTAAGAAAACGATTGAAGATACATCTTCAAGAAGACCATCCATGTTCAAGCCACAAAGAAGCTTCAATCATGATCATGATTAGTCAAGGAAAAAATTCAGAAGTACTATGCCACAAAGAATATTATTAACTCCCAGGTATGAAAATTTATTTTATGGTCATTGATTTTATTGTACTAACCTTGGACATAAGGTTGCAGATTGCAAGGATTATAAAAGAAATGTTCAAGCAATAAATTCCTATGTGATTGCACGTAACATTGATTGTTACAAATGTCATAACTATGGACACATAGACAATAATTGTAGAAGCATGATCGATACTTCCATGAAAAGTAATACTGATATCAGATATAGGAAAGTATGGATAAGGAAACGTGAAGAATAGGTGAACAAAGGCCAAGTAGCAGAGATCGCAAGATTGACAATAAAACGAGATGAAGAAAATTCTACATAGAAAAAGAAAGATGTCAGATACATAAAGGTTTGGAAAATAACTGAAATAAAGGAAGGATATGTAAATACGGAATGGTTTCAAGAGATTGTACTTTCAGGAATTGTAGTGAAAGATGAATCCACAGACAGAAAGAAAGAAGTAAGATCTCAAAGAGATAATGAATCTACCGATGAAGATGACAATGAATATACCAATGAAGATGATGATGAATACACATCAGAGAAGGAATTGTTCTGATCCATCTGGCTTACAGACTCCCAAGTAATATGAATATTAGACAGGGCGAGTCTATGTGATAGTTGTGACAGACCAAAGAACTATAATTTGAGCAACTTGTAGAGTTTGAGAAGATAGATTCAGAGAAATTAGTTAGCAAAATTTGATAGATTAATCAAGACTTCATGATAGTATAGTGATAAATGGGTTAGCATTATGGACAGTTATGCAAATAGAGTCTTAGACAATATGGACAAAGATGGATTCGTAAGAATACTTAGCAGGTTTAGACAGATATATCATAGTGGACGAGAGCATGGATTCATAGATTGGTTTAGAGAGTGGTTCAGAGACAAAAAAACATTATCATACTGGATGATAATTACATAGGAAATGGCTTGAACAATGCTAATGGATTCCAAATTGACAGATATCTTTTTGGACACATCGAGTGCATACATCAATTCACATTCAAGATAGAGTAATGCTCATAAACACCATTGACAACACTTCGTACGAACTATGGAAAGGAAGCACAGACAACGACCTCTACATCAAGGTAACTCAAGGTAATATTTTATTAATTGAAATTTATGTTGATGATATCATTTTTGGTAGTGATGATTACAGGTTAAGCCGGAAATTTGTAAAGGATATGCAAAATGAATTTGAAATGTCATTACTTGGAGAACTATCCTTCTTTCTAGGACTTCAGATACGTCAAAGAAACCAAGGAATTTTTATTTCTCAAACCAAGTATATCATAGAAATGCTAAAGAGGTTCAGAATGGAAGATTGCAAACCAGTTGCAAGTTAAGAAAATATGATAATTCAAAGTCTACAAATCAAAGGAAATGCAGGTCAATGATTAGCAGCCTACTATATGTGACAACATCCAGACTAGATGTAATGCACACAGTTGGACAGGTGGCATGATTTCAAGCAACACCAAAGGAATCACATGTATTAGCAGTAAAGAGAATTTTCAGATATCTCAAAGGGACATAAGAGTTTGGATTATGGTATCCAAAAGAAAAGGATCTATATCTTATTGCCTACATAGATGCAGATTGGGTAGGCTGTATTGATGACCAACAAAGCACTAGTGGAGAAGCGTTCTACTTGGGTGAGTGTTTAGTATCATGGCTAAGAAAGAAACAATCATCAATATATTTATCTACAACCAAGGTTGAGTATATTGTAGTAGCATCATGTTGTACAACGATTATTTGGATGAAACAAACTCTGACAAATATATAGGTTCAGCATGATGATCCCATTCCAATCTATTGTGATAATACAAGGGCCATCGGTATCTTAAAGAACCCGATGATGCACTCCAAGACGAAGCACATTCCAATAAAGTATCACTTTATACGGGAGCAAGTTCTAGAAAATAACATCAGACTTGAGTATGTGGGAACAAAAGAACAAGTGGCATACATCTTTACAAAAGCGCTTCCATGAGAAGCCCTTGAGTATCTTCGACGAAGACTAGGAGTAATTTCTACTCCAAAATGAATGATTTTGAATGCTTATCTTATATGTCTTATATGTACATGAGGAAGCACCATAAATAGGATAAATGGGGAGAGATTTATTAGATGCAATGATAAATTCTTGGAGAGAGAGCATAGAGGCATGTTTCCAAGGGGAGTGATTGTCACAAGGGAAGAATAAGCGATATGACTTCAGAGTGATACCCTTTTTCAAAGTGGGAGATATTATTCATATGAAGGGAAAGAGAGTAATCCAAAAATTATAAACACAAAGAAAAATCAAAGGCACGTAGACAAGGGGAGTGGCCCCAAGGAGAGTTTAGTCAGGGGGAGCAGCCCCAAAGGGACATACCCTTTTCCATTGATGTCAAAGGGGGAGAGATAGAAACATTGATAAAGAGTATAAACATGAATGTTATCATGACTAAGTGTTTCCCTCAATGCCAAAGGGGGAGATTGTCAGACAATTGGATTAGGTTGATGGATAGTTGGTATGGATTGTTGGTTGTAATTGATGTCAACTATTGGAGAATTATATTGTAGATTGATGTCAACCCTTAGTGATTGATGTCAACCCCTTAGTGATTGATGTCAACCCCTTAGTGATTGATGTCAACCCTTGGAGAAAGTCCGGTAGCAAACATTTTGGGTAATGGATCCAAGTTTGTTTGATGTAAAGATGACTCATTATTGACTTGTCATGGTTGATAATAAGTACAAATGGATGAAATCCAAAGTGTTCCCCTTATGTTGAAATCCCTCACGGGAAGATGCTTTGTGAATTGAGTTATCCTAGAAATATGGTTAGCGAACCCATGATTATTTATGGAATAATGAGATGAAGGCCAGTGAATTTTTCAGTGAAACTATCCTAGATGGATAATGCTTGTCATTCCATTTCCATTGGCATGTGGAACGTCACATAACTCCTCACGGTTAGAGAGTTATGGCCATGAGAAGTTGGAGAACCCAAGTTTGGGTAATGGACCCAAGTTTGTTTGATGGATAATGGTATGAGTTTTGATATATTTTCAGGTAATACTATTCTATATGGATAGTACATATCATTCCATTTCTGGTGGTATGTGGAATGTCACATAAATCCTCACGGTTTGAGAGTTATGGCCTTATGAAGCCGGAGGACCTTCATATGTCATCTAGAAGCCCCAAAAGGTCAAAGTAGTCAAAGTGGTTTAAGATATTTTAGAAGGTAAATAATAAAGTGAAGTGATGAGTGTACTATAATTCAAAGTTAATACAAATAAATTATTTAAATAATAAATTTAATGGAGAAATTAGAAGTGGGTTAACTCTAAAATAAGGAAAATGGGCAAAGTAAACTAGAAGATGTTTTTAAGGAAGCTACTTGGAGAGTATAAATAAGAGGCAAGGCTCTCTCATTTTAGATCACACTTGAGCATATTGAATACCTATAGGTGTATGAGGTAACCAAATGATATCTAAGTTGAATTTTTGAGGGAAGGTGAAGAAAAGAAGGCCGAAATTCAAGGAAGGATAAATTCTTTTGATGATGCTTTCTAAGGTATGTTATTTACAGGTCATATCACCATTTTCACAATAATGTTTTTTATAGAATTATTCAGACCATTAAATTGCTATTCCATGGAGTAAACATATCCAATTATCTGTGGTAAAGAATTAATCTTGTGGGTCATTGTATTTTTGCAGTTACACTCCGTGGAAAATAAGGCTTGTGGCTAGTCTTGAAACTAGTCTAAAACATGTGTTTCAGGTAAAAAAATCATAACGTATTTATAAAAGATCCAAATTGAGAAAGAAAAAATGCGTTGGTTAGAGTACATTCTATAGTATGCTATGTAATAGTATCATATTGATTCAACAAATATTCGATGAGGGGCACACTCTACAAGGTTGCTCTTTAGAATAAGCCAGAATTCAACAAGGTATGCCATTTTTGCTATAAGTCCTTTTATGAGAGGTGCAGAGTAGTGACACCTAGAGGAATTGCATAAAAAAAACTGAAGAACATTGTATATTGGTTTCAAATATTTATTCATTACACGTACATAGTTATGATTATTTCAAGTTAGGGTTGTTGACTAATCCAAAACTAGTCATGTGAGACTAAAGAAAAGTTTGATGAAAATGCTAGTCTCTTGTTGTTAAAGTTAAGAAAGGTTTGTAGGTATATTATCATATACACCAGGTCTATTACATAGTTACAAATCATATTTGGATGATGAAATTGATGAGGGATTTTGGTTAAGGTACATGTTGGGTACATGGTTGAGACAAGTAGTTCATGAGTTGGCACATACATGAGGTGTATAGTTGATTATGTTGGTACATCTTGATGAGTCATAGTTGATCAGTAGTTGATACATGATTGGTACATACTTGGTACATGGTTGGAGGCACTTGTTAGTAGTATTTTTGACACATGGTTTATGGATGATGTAGAATACTTGTATTATTAGAAGCACATATTGATCTTGGTGATGATTATGAGTTCTTGTGTTACGCTTGGTTGATGCACATCTTTGAGAGTTGTATTGGTGATTGATATTGGTGATTAGATCTGATTTGCTTGATAAGATTGATGAGACAGGTTGTTGTGATAGGTTGTTTAGACAAGTTGTTGTGACAGGTTATTTGTATAGGTTTGTTGCATGGTTGATGCACTTGTTCATGGTACCGGTTGGTGCACTTGTTTATGGCACAAGTTTATTACAGGTTGTTTGGTATAGGTTGGTGCATGGTTGATGCACTTGTTTATGGTACAGGTTGATTATAGTTTGAGGTACAGTTTGATGGATGGTTTAGGTTATTGGTACTAGTTATTTGGTGCAGGTTTATTGATACAAGTTTACATCAGTATATCTCACATTGATAGTGTGACAGTGGTCCCATCATTCTACTTCTACTTCAAGGTGATTGGACAAGGCAAGGGCAGGTGGTTGTAGCCACCTTCTAGTTGTAGCTGGAGAACATAGGGGGTTGTAGACTCCTTCTGGTTGTAGCTAGAGAATTGGGGAGTTGGAGCTTCCCTCAGGTTGTAGCCTAAGAAACTGGGGGGTTGGAGCCTCCTTCCAATTGCAACTGAAAAACAAAGGAAGTTGGTGCTTCCAATGAATGTAATTCTTCAAGACATATAAGAAAAAACATTATGTGGTTTCCTCTTGCTTTGGGTTTCCACGTAAAAAACTGGTGTACTATGTATGTGTATGATTGTTCATTTGTTCATTACTTATTTACTCTGTAGTTATTGGATGGTAATGATACATTGATATAACACTTGGATTATATGGTTAAAAAGGATTAAATTTCTCTATTACTGATTCACCCCCCTCTTAGTAATCCAACAATTGGTATCAGAGTTGGTTCCTTCAGGAAACAGTTTAACCACTCGAAGGAGATCATGGATTATTCTGAGAATGGAGTACCAATGTTTAATGATCAGAATGGTTTTAAGTGTGAGATGCAGAGCATAAGGAAGAAAGTATTTTTACAGGAACATGGACATTATATTTGGCTATCAAGTGTTACAGGATATGATATTTCAAAAAGGGAAAAGACTGCAGCCAAGAAGGAATTGAGGAAGAATAACAAAGTAGCAATGGATTTCATCTCGGAAGGATTACCTAATCTGGTAAGAGAAAATGTTGGTAAATGTTCATCATAAAAATAAATTTTTGATAAGTTACATGACATATAGTGTTCACCCATCGCAAATTCAAAAAATGCCAAAGAATATGCAGATATAGAACAAGAAGAAAGATGCTCATCATGTTAGACAGATTCCAAAGAGGAAGAGTATGAAGAAGCAAAAGTTGATTACAGAGAAAATTTTATGAGTGCAATTAAATATCTAAAGAAAGAAAGAGAAGAAAACAAGTCATCCATGAAAGAATTGATGAACCAAAAGGAAAGTGTTCAAGGTTCCGAAAAGGATCAACAGGTCATCAAGAATTTAAGGGCTCAACTAGAAGATTCCAGAAGAATTGAAGAAAATATAGAATATCAAAAGAAATGTTTAGAAGCCAACATAGTAGCACAAAAGGAAGAAGCAGAAAAGAGAGAAAAGATACTAATGGATCATCTCAAGGAAAGAACCAATGACTTAAACCAACTTGAGGAAGATTTTTGTTAAGAATAGAGAATACTGGAAGAAGAAATAATTACATTGAAAATCCAACTTGAAGAAGAAAAGACAACATAAGAAGTCATGAAGTCTCAGATAATGAAGAAAGAAGAAGAGGTTGAGAAGATTGAAGAAGTTGTCACATTGAAAAGTGGAATTGTTAAGCTCAACAAGAATGTTGAAGAGATAGAAACATCCACATAAGTTATAGAGAATGAAGAGAAGAACTCCAGGTTGCTAGAAAATAGGAATGAAGAAAATAGAAAGAGTTATGCAAAAGTACTCAAAACAAGGAATCATGGTCAGCCAGAATCTAAGAAAACTATTGAAGATACATCTTCAAGAATACCATCCATGTTCAAGCCACAAAGAAGCTTCAATCATGATCATGATCAGTCAACGCAAAAATTCAGAAGGACTACGCCACAAAGAAGATCATTCACTCCCAGGTATGCAAATTTATTTTATGGTCATTGTTTTTATTGTACTAACTTTCAACATAAGGTTGCATATTGCAGGGATTATAAAAGAAATGTTCAAGTAAGAAGTGCCTATGTGGTTGCACATAACATTGAGTGTTACAAATGTCATAACTATGTACACATAGCGAGTGATTATAGGAGCATGATCAATACTTCCATGAAAGATAATACTGATATCAAATATAAGAAAGTATGGATAAGAAAACAGGAAGTACAGGTGAACAAATACTAGGTACCAGAGATCACAATATTGGCAATAAAACGAGATGAATAAAATTCTACAGAGAAAAAGAAAGATGTCAGATAGAGAAAGGTTTGGAAAATAAGTGAAAGAAAGGAAGGACAGGTAAATAAGGAACATGTTCAAGAGATTGTACTTTCAGGCATTGTAGTGAAAGATGAATCCACAAACAGAAAGAAAGAAATTAGATCTCATAAACATAATGAATGTACCAATGAAGATGATGATGAATACACATCAAAGAAGGGATTGTTTTGAGCCATTCGGATTAGAGACTCCCAAGTAATATGAATATTAGACATGGGGAGTCTATGCGATAGTTGTGACAGACAAAAGAACCATCATTTGAGAAACTTGCAAAGTTTGAGAAGACATATTCAGAGAAATCAGTTAGTAGAAGTTGATATATTAATCAAAACTTCATGATAGTATAGTGATAAATGGGTTAACATTATGGACAATTGTGCAAGTAGAGTCTTGGACAATATGGATAGAAATGGATTCATAAGAACACTTAGCAGGTTTGGATAGATATATGATAGTGGCCAAGAGCATGGATTCATAGATTGGTTCAGAGAGTGGTTCAGAGACAAAGGAACATTATCATAATGGATGATAATTACACAGGAAATGGCTCGAACAATGCTAATGGATTCCAAATTGATAGATATGTTTTTGGACACATGGAGTGCATACATCAATTCACATTCAAAACAGAGTAATGCTCATAAACAACAATGAGAAAAAAATGCATGAACTATGGAAAGGAAGCGCACACAACAACCTCTACATCAAGGTAACTCAAGGTAATATTTTATTAATTGAAATTTATGTTGATGATATCATTTTTGGTAGTGATTATGACAGGTTAAGCTAGAAATTTGCAAAGGATATGCATAATGAATTTGAAATGTCATTACTTGGAGAACTATCCTTCTTTATGGGACATTAGATACATCAAAACAACCAAGGAATTTTTATTTCTCAAACCAAGTATATCAGATAAATGCTAAAGAGGTTAAAAATGGAAGATTGCAAACCAGTTATCACTCCAATGCAAACCAATTTCAAGTTAAGCAAAGGTGATGATTCAAAGTATACAAATGATATGAAATATTTGTCAATGATTGGCAACCTACTATATGTGACAACATCCAAACGAGATGTAATGCATGAATTTGGACAGGTGGCACGATTTCAAGAAGCACCAAAGGAATCACATCTATTAGCAATAAAGAGAATTTTCAGATATCTCAAAGGAACATAAGAGTTTGGATTATGGCATCCAACAAAAAAGGATCTATCTCTTATTGCCTACACAAATGCAGATTCGGTAGGCTATATTGATGACCGACGAAGCACTAGTGAAACATCATTCTACTTGGATGAGTGTTTAGTATCATGGCTAAGCAAGAAAAAATCATCAATATCTTTATCTACAACTGAGGCAGAGTATATTGTTGTAGCGTCATGTTGTACATAGGTTCTTTGGATGAAATAAACTCTGATAGATATACATGTTGTGTATGATGAGCCCATTCCAATCTATTTTGATAATACAAGTGCCATCATTATCTCAAAGAACCCGGTGATGCACTCCAAGACGAAGTACATTCCAATAAAGTATCACTTTCTACAGGAGAAGGTTGCAGAAAAGAACATCATAGTTGAGTATGTGGGCACAAAAGAACAAGTGGCATACATATTTACAAAACCACTTCCACAAGAATCCCTTGAGTATCTTTTCCAGAGACTAGGAGTAATTTCTACTCCAAAATGAATTCTTTTGAATGCTTATATTATATGTCTTAGATGTACACGAGGAAGCACCATAAATAGGATAAAAGGGGAGAGATTTATCAGATGCAAAGGTAAATGCTTGCAGAGAGAGCATAGAGGCATGTTTCCAAGGGGAGTGATTTTCACAAGGAAAGACTGAGTGATATGAGTTCAGAGTGATACCCTTTGTCAAAGGGGGATATATTATTCATATGAAGGGAAAGAGAGTAATCAAAGGATTATAAACATAAAGAAAAATCAAAGGCATGTAGACAGGGGGAGAAGCCCCAAGGAGAGTTCAGTCAAGGGGAGCATCCCCAAAGGGAGATACCCTTTTCCATTGATTTCAAAGGGGGACAGATAGAAACATTGATAAAGAGTATAAACATGAATGTTATCATGACTATGTGTTTCCATCAATGTTGGTGTTTTCATCAATGCAAAAGGGGGAGATTGTCAGACAGTTGGCTTAGGTTGATGGATAGTTGGTATGGATTGTTGGTTGTCATTGATTTCAACTATTGGAGAATGATATTGTAGATTGATGTCAACCCTTAGTTATTGATTTCAACCCCTTGGTGATTGATGGCAACCCTTGGAGAAAGTCCGGTAGTGAATTTCGGTAGCACAAGGTTTGGGTAATGGATCCAAGTTTGTTTGATGTAAAGTTGAATCATTATTGTATTGTCATGGTTGATAATAAGTAAAAATGGATGAACTCCAAAGTGGTCCCCTTATGGTGAAATGCCTCACGGGAAGATGCTTTGCGGATTGAGATATCCTAGAAGTATGGTTAGAGAACCCATGATTATTTATGGAATAATGAGATGAAGGTTAGTGAATTTGTCAGTGAAACTTTCCTAGATTTATATTTCTTGTCATTCCATTTCTGATGGTATGTGTAATGTCACATAACTCCTCACGGTTAGAGAGTTATGGCCATGAGAAGTTGGAGAACCCAAGTTTGGGTAATGGGCCCAAGTTTGTTTGATGGATAATGGTACGAGTTTTGATATATTTTCAGGTAATACTATTCTATATGGATAGTACATGTCATGCCATTTCTGTTGATATGTGGAACGTCACATAAATTCTCACGGTTTGAGAGTTATGGCCTTACGAAGTTGGAGGACCCTCATATGTCATCTAGAAGCCCCAAAAGGTCAAAGTAGTCAAAGTGGTTTAAGATATTTTAGAAGGTAAATAATAAAATGAAGTGATGAGTGTACTATGATTCAAAGAGAATATAAAATAAATTATTTAAATAATAAATGTAATGGAGAAATTAGAAGTGGGTTAACCCTAAAATAAGGAAAGTGGGCAAAGTGACCTAGAAGATGTTTTTAAGGAAGCTACTTGGAGAGTATAAATAAGAGGCAAGGATTTCTAATTTTAGATCAAACTTGAGCACATTGAATACCTATAGGTTTTTGAGGTAACCAAAGGATATCTAATCTGAATTTCTGAGGGAAGGTGAAGAAAAGAAGGCCAAAATTCAAGGAAGGATAAATTCTTTTGATGATTCTTTCTAAGGTATGTTATTTACAGGTCATCTCACCATTTTCACAATAACGTTTTTTTATAGAATGATTGAGACTGTGAAATTGCTATGCCATTGAGGAAAAATATCCAAGTATCTGTGGTAATAAATTCATCTTTTGGTTCATTGTATTTTTGGAGTTACACTCTGTGGAAAATAAGGTTTGTGGATAGTCCTCAAACTAGTTTAAAACATGTGTTTCAGGTAAAAATGTCATAACTTATTCATAAAATATCCAAATTAAGTACAACAATATGTTTTGGTTAGAGTACAGTCTTTAGTATGTTGTGTAACATTTCCAAATCGTTTCAACAAACATTCTGTGCGGGGAACGCTCTATAAGGTCACTCTCTAGAATAAGCCAGAATTCAGAAAGTTATGCCATTTTTTCTATAATTCCCTTTCTGAGAGGTTCCAAGTAGTGACACCTGGAGGAATTTCATAAAACACACTGAAGAAAATTGTTTATTAGTTTCATATATTTATTCATTATAGGTAGACAATTATGATTATTTCAAGCTAGGGTTGTTGACCAATCCAAAACTAGTCATGTGAGACTAAAGAAAAGTTTGATGAAAATGCTAGTCTCTTATTGTTAAATTTAAGGAAGGTTTGTAGGTATGTGATCATATACACCAGGTCTATTAGAGAGTTACAAATAATATTTGGATGATTAAATTGATGAGGGATTTTGGTTAAGGTACATGTTGGGTACATGGTTGAGACAAGTAGTTGATGAGTTGGCACACACATGAGGTGTATAGTTGATGATGTTGGTACATTTTGATGAGTCAAATTTGATGAGTAGTTGATACATGATTGGTGCATACTCAATACATGGTTGTAGGCACTTGTTAGTAGTATTGTTGACACATGGTTTATGGATGATGTAGCATACTTGTATTATTAGAAGCACATATTGATGTTGGTGATGATTATGAGTTGTTGTGTTATGCTTGGTTGATGCACATCTTTGAGAGTTGTCTTGGTGATTGATCTTGGTGAGTAGATATGATTTGGTTGATAATATTGATGAGACAAGTTGTTTGGACAAGTTTTTGTCACAGGTTTTTGTGACAGGTTATTTGCACATGCTTGTTGCATGGTTGATGCACTTGTTCATGGTACATGTTGAGGTATAGGTTGGTGCATGGTTGATGCACTTGTTTATGGAACATGTTAATTACAAGTTGGTTGGTACAGGTTGGTGCATGGTTGATGCAATTTTTTATGGTACAGGTTGATTACAGGTTGATGCATGGTTCATGTTATTGGTACAAGTTATTTGGTGCAGGTTGATTGGTATAGTGTTAAAGCAGTATATCTCACAGTGATAGTGTGACAGTGGTTCCATCATTCTACTTCTACTTCAGTGTGGTTTGGCAGGGCAAGGACAAGTGGTTGTAACCACCTTCTAGTTGTAGCCGGAGAACATAGGGGTTGTAGCCTCTTTCTAGTTGTAGCTAGAGAACTGGGGAGTTGGAGCTTCCCTCAGGTTTTAGCTTGAAAAACTAGGGGGTTGGAGCCTCCTTCTAGTTGCAGCGGGAAGATAAAGGAAGTTGGTGCTTCTAATGAATGTAATTCTTCAATACATATAAGAAAAAGTGTTCTATGGTTTTCTCCCTCTTTGGGTTTCCACGTAAAGCACTGGTGTACTGTGTATGTGTAGGATTGTTCATTTGTTAATTTATTATTTACTCTGCAGTTATTGGATGATAATGATACATTGATATAACACTTGGATTATATGGTTAAAAAGGATCAAATTGCTCTATTACTGATTCACCCCCCCTCTTAGTAATCCAATAGATTTCTTATGAAGGCGACACAACCAATAGAATTGTCGTGAATATTTGATTTGACTTGCACATCCATCTAACCATAAACAATGTTGATCATATTCGATCCCATGAGATTTCAAGTAATCATAAATTTTATCAAAACAATGTTGTACAAAATGAGTATTGTGTGTATGATCATCACTTATATAAAAGTGATATTCTTTAATGACATGATGATTGTCATTGGTGATTTCTATGTTATCAACACTCTGTTGAGAATGTCTATATATAAAGTCGACAAGTATAGAGATTTGATTGAAATTATAAGATTAACTATGTATTTCTCTTTGTGTAGTGAATGTGTAATTCTCTGTAAAATCAACTACTGTTAAAAAATCGTCCCAAGTGGAAAAAATTCATGGAATTTTTTGAATTGTAGGTATTTCCATCGAGCTCAATGTGAATGACTGGTGTATTTATAAATTTCGTTTTCAAACTTCTTCAAAAAATATATCACATTTATCTTATCCTCTTGAAAATCAATCTTTTGGAAATAACATTTGAAGAATTTGTAGTAGTAACATTGATATATTTATATATCTTCCATTTGACTATTATATTTGACAAGTGTTGATCATTCATATCAATATCATAATTGGAGTGAAATAAATCTAGATTTCCATAATGATCACATTTCTTTCCACCAACACATTTGTTTCGGTAAAATAATTCATCACTTTCTCTTTCAAGTAGAATTTGGGATATCAAGACACGAATTGTGGAAGAAGGAGGTGAACATGCCCACAATTTTTTACCAAAATCAAGAAAAATGTCATAATATGACTCAAATTCCACATGATAATGACAACAATGAGTGTCATGTACAATGATGGGTTTAACATAACATGGTTTTTGTTGCACAAATGTGTTGATGAACATTTTAACTTGACTATGATTCTCTTTGAACTTATTGAACAATTATATTTGTGTCATTTCCAGTATATATTTTGCATGGTATTAATATAGATTTCATGTTATTCTTCATCGCAAAACATCCCTTACATTTGGTGAAACACGAGAATTTTCCAACCAATATTCATGGGCCATAGTTTTAACATATTTTGCAAGTCTATCTTTGTAAGGTTGTCTACAAATAAGTGTCCAACAAGAAAGTTCATCATTTTTATTTATTTGCAATCACAATTTTCTATGTTTGTACTTTGTTTTTCTTGAGGTTCCCATTGCTTTTTGCATCTGCTATGTCAAACGGTCTTTATGTTGCTAGATGAAACGACCATTGTTTGTATTACTCTACGTGCAACACTTACATATTTTTTTTAGACCAACCAAGATATTTTAATGCATTTGTTATATTTTCAAAGACACTATGTTTCACCTTTCTATCTTTTGTCGATTTTTGAGTACCCAATAATGATGTAATTTTTTTTTTAACTTTTTCCGCCTTATTAGACCTCTCAAAATTTGAGTTTATGTGGTTACCGATTCATTTTTGGAAAAAATATCATAAATCTTTTGAACATGATATCATATAACATGGTTAGGTTTTTTGTCTCCAAATTAGTCAGTATCAACATTAACTAACATTTCATCATCTCCATAAATTTCAATATAATTTAAAAACAAAAATTAAATCTATTAAATTTAAAAACACTTGAAATTAACATAGATTCAGTTTTCTAAGTTGTAAACATGGAAATTTCAAATAATTGAACTGTATAAAAAAACATACAAATTTAAATTAGACATTAAAAACTAAATAAACAATCATAAATTAATTTAAATCTACAAGTGTTCATCTCGTACACACACACACACACACACACACACACACACACACACTTGTAGGTGGTTGGAATTCTACTTCATTTTTGGCTTCAACGACTTCATCAATGTTATGAGGAAAACCTATTTTTGTTTTTTGCAAAATATTTTCCAAACTACTATCAATTATATTGGACAATATGTTTTTGAATTATAAACATTATCTATAATATGTATGCATGTACCTGGTTCCATTTCTTCTTGTTGAACATCAAGATGCAAATATCTAATTACATTATCATCACTTGTTCCTTCAATGTTTGCACGTTCTTGTTTCTTTCTTCTATAGTACTATTTCGATAGTTTATTATGATGAGTATCATCCCGAGTGTGATCATATTTTCTCTTGTGCTCTCTTTGGTTGCCCATGATTATTCAATCTATAAATGTTTTTTAAAAATAAACATTTTATAACAAGACATATAATTTCAAACATCAAACGTTATAGCTCAATCATTTTTTAAATAAATAAATAAATAAATTTTATAATCATATCTTTAAAAAATTGGAAAAAATTGATCAATAAACGAAGTTGATTTAAATGAAATTTTGGACAAAAAGCTGATTTTAAACACAAGTTAAAAATATCTTTGATGTTGAAAAATTTTCTTGAGAAAACCTTCCTTATGACAAAAATTAGTCAAACAAATTATCGACTTTGAAATGAATTGTTCAAGAAAACTTACATTAAAAAAAAAACTCTTTGATATAGAAAGCGGTTGTTTATGAAAGCTTCCACTTTCAAAACAATTGTTGAAAAAAATCTTTAATTTAGAAAATGTTGCCACAATAAGTGAAAAATAGAGAAAATGTTGCCCAAAAAAAGATAAAATAGTGAAAATGTAGAGTGAGATTCTTATACAAATGTGTTAAAAGAATTTCGACCGAAAGACTTATATCCTTCTGTATTGAATTGTTGTGTCCTGCAATTTGTTTTCCGGTCGATGGATGTTTGATTACCCACTTTTTGACCGAAAGTTATTTATTCCTTTAAAACTAACTTTCATCCAAAAAATACTAATAGCTCAGTCGAAAACCTGCACCTATGATACTTTTCATAAAACTGGCTCTTCTCTTTAGTTTTGTCCAACTTTGGAAGGAGAAGACTCTTTGAAAAACTGTGAGTCTAGTTTTGGAACTAATAATAACATTTTTAGAATTGAATAGACTTTCGTTTGATACAATTTGTATTCATTTTAATTGTTTTTTAGTAGTTTTAATTAATTTTATAAAAATTGTCTGTATATTATTTTTAAACGACATAATGATTCAGTAAAATGAAAAATCAATATCTCCAATAATCCACTGTCGAAAATTATGGAAAGTTTACAGTACAGAATGTTTCACTGTTCTCTTCAAAAGGATAATTTTAGATTTTACTTTTAAATCAAAATTAAGGCACATACATGGAGTCTCACTAAATGTGTTTGAAATATGTAACTTTTTCAGATTGGTTAAACTTTAAAAAATGTAGTAATTATAATATTCGTCCATTAAATTCAAAATTATAGCCATACTTTAATAGAGTCTGTTTGTATTGTTGGAACATATTTCATTTTTCATAAAACAAAGTTTAATAATGAGTACATTCACTTCTAAAAACATAACTCATTATGAGTCCCTTCATTTTTAAGGAACACATTCTCAAACAATCGCTAAATTGATATATCAAATGTCAATAAAAAAATTTCAAAAAATAGTCAATAGAAATCTTACAAAATTCATGACAAGTTTTGTTTTTACTGTAAAGTGAGTTTCTTAAAAAAAATACTTTTGTTTACCGGAATTTCAAAAACTTATGAAAATATTTTATTTTCTCAAAAAAAAGAAAAATAGACACCCACATTCATAATTTTACCAAGGTGTGAATGAGGGTATAAACAATTCCATGACTCTTCTATTAAATGTGACATAAGTCCCATATCTCTGTGATTGAATGCACCACAACTCGTAAAGTAATTGCAGTTAATGTAGGTATAGTCTAGATGCAAATATGTTGTCATGTCCAACATTGAGAAAAACAAGGCAGGATGTCACCAAATATTTTACCAAAAATCCAAAGTTGAGTTTGAAAAATCCATTTATTAATGCCTATTATAAATAATTTAATACACCAACATTAAAACAATATGTCCCTATAAGGACATAACAATTCTAAATTTACACATGTCGCTAAGTAATGCAACCTACATGAATTAGCAGTGAATTTTTTTCAATGAATAACAATGATATATATTTTGTATAGCTTGAGTGGGCCTAATGGTTAAGAACGTGTGTTTCCTCTTAGGAGGTCACATGTTCAAATCCAGAGAGGGTAGAGTATGTACATGTTGTCCCATTGTGATAAAACTAGAAGGATAAACAACCCTTGGGATAGAGTTCCACCCTAGTAAGATTCAGGATGCCTTGACCATTGCTAAATCACAAGTTACTATCACTCTTAGGTAATTTCCCATGAATTAAAAACATTTATATATATTTTTAGACAAACTACCATAAAACTACATTAACAACCATTTACAATCCACTTTTACTTGGGTGGCTTACCGTGCTACTTAATACTTAAAGTTTATTGAGTCTTTTACTTATAACATTGCATTTAATATTTTTTATAGTCCACTTTTACTTGGGTGGGTCACATATTTTAGAATAAAGGTTGTGAATAGAGAGATAACATGAATTCAGATCTTTTGAATAGAGTCACAATATCAATTTTAGTAATAGAATCAATAGCATCATTATTCGCATGTGTTGTTCGAATAATCCACAGTTGGTGTCATTTCATCATCGACGTTTCGAATCCGATTCGCATGAATCCTTATTCGGATTTGAAACGTCGATGACGAAATGACACCAACTGTGGATTATCTGAACAATACATGCAAAACTCCTTACCACAAAAACTTAAAAACAGAATCATTATTATATAGGTAATAAAGACATACTATTCAAAGTTGTTATAATAATATACTTTTAAAGTTTAATTTGTTACTTGTAAAAAATGAATTTAGGTGGGGAGAATAACTCTCCTCTCAACCATATAAATTAAATCTAATTAATTTTAATCAATAATATATTATATGTTAATAAAAACACAAAAACTCAAATTCTAATTAATTTTCATATTATATGTTAAGAGAAACAAAAAAAACCTCAAATTATAATTAATTTTAATCAATGCTATATTATATGTTAAGAGAGATAAAAAAAAAAAACTAAAATACAAACCTTTTGCTAAAAAGATCAAATCAAATTATTATTATTATTATTATTAATATTTTTAATTATGATATTAAAAATACCATTTTTTAAAATAACATGGAAATTAAAAAATACTAAAAATATAAATTAAAAAAACATTATAAATATTAAATGCAATTTTTTTTTATTTGATTAGTATTTAGGCGATGGTTGAAAAAGCACCTCACTTCTCTAAATGAAACTAATCTTTCTAATTTTTAAATAATATGTAAATGTCTCAAAATGTATTTTAATATATCTCTTTGTCTACACCACCACATTTTTGGGCTTAAACAATTACAAAAATCTTGAAACTTATAAATTGCTCTAGGGATTATCAGGGAGTGCACGCACTTTATTGTTGAAAATCAAACCGAAGCCATAAGCAAAATTCCACCCATTTACTTGAACCACAATCCAAGTGATTAAATCATAATTCTCTTATTTCCTCGTTTTTCTAAATTCCCATTGTAGTTCTATTATCGTGAGTAAAATTTTATCCTTGTAAATTTTATTGATTATATATTTTTTTAAACTTTTAATAATGTTTTTAAATATCATTTCATTCACATTGGTCATTTATTAATTTTATCATATAGATAATCTATGAACATAATAGAGAATTTTTGGAAAAGAACTAGTTTAAAAATAAAATTGTATTAATCTAATATTTAATTTATAATCTCTTATATAAAACTACAATATTTTTAGTGAATTGGATTCATATTGAGTGGTTGAATTTTATGAACAAACTAGTGGTGTAGTAATGGGCTCTCCACTTTCCCCCATCATTTCCAACATTTACATGGAAAACTTTTAGAAAAAATCCATAGATTCCTATCCCCTGAAACCACTAAGATGGAAACGATACGTTGATGATAATAATACAATTTAGCCCCATGGGAAAGAAGAGTTAGATAAATTCTTCCAAAATATTAAAAATCTGTCCAAAGACATTAAATTCATAATAGAACTTGAAGATAATGGCAACATCCCATTCCTAGACATACTAATCAACAGGAAAGAAGACGAGAAACTTGGTCATTCAGTCTACAGAAAAAAGACCCACACTGAAAACTACCTCCACTCTAGTTCCTATCATCACCCCACCCAAAAATTAGGAGTTCTTAACACCTCCACAAGAGCCATAAGAATTTCAAATAAAGAACACCTAGAACAAGAGAAAAATCACCTTCACAAAGTCTTCAAGAGCATAGGTTACAAAGAAAAAGAGATTAAGAATGCAATAAAGAAAGACCTAGAAAGAGAAAATAATAGACCTAAAAAACGAAACAACCAAACCCCGAGCCCGACTTCTTACCTCTCTTACATCCAAGGAGTTATTGATAAAATTGCAAAATTCCTAAACAAAAAAGAGATTAAGACATCATTTAGAACGCTTGATACCATCAAACAAAAAATGAGATCAGTAAAAGACAAACTTGACCAACTTAATTGCAAAGGAGTATACATAATAGAATGTTCGTGTGGAAAATGCTATATTGGAGAAACATACGACTCTTTTCACACCAGGATTAAAGAGCATATTGCTAACATTAAGAGTGAACGAACTCACACCTCAGCATTAGCTGAACACTCTCTCACAACAAAGTATCATGTACGCTTAGAAGACACCAAAATCTTAGCAAAATAAGACCACCTCCTTAAACGACGAATTAGGGAAGCAATCAAAATCATTAAGAATCCCAATAACCTAAATAGAGACAACGGTCTTGAGATTAGTGATAGTTGGATCCCGCTCATTTGGGAAAGAAGATAGTAAAAGCTTGATCCCTAGGACTTAAGAACATGCACCAATTTCTAAGGTTTCATTACTAGGTTCCAACCTAATTTCTTCCCTAGACTATTAAATTAAAATTAATCTAATTTAATAACTAAACAAACTTAATTAATACCAATAAACATCATTAAAAATTTTTATGATTTCTTACCTTAATCTCCTATAATATTTCTTACCACTATTAAAATTAATTCTAATTTAATCCTAAACTAGCAAAAACATTAATAATAATATTAATATTATCACTAATAAAATTAATCTTAATTTAAACCTAAACTAGCATAAAACATTAATAATAATAATAATAATAATATTAATTGGATTATCAAATTAAATTAAAATTTTTACCTTACCTTCCTCTTACCTCTCCTCATAACTTACCACTTAATATATTAATTAACAATTTTTTATTATTAAATGCTTCACTTTGTTTTTTTTTTTTCAAGCCCGCAAGAATGGCGCACGAGTAAGTCCAGGTGAGAATCGAACATGAGACTTCATTTACAAATTTCCTTCCATTTACACGGCACTTGCCAATCCGTCTACACCCGTGCGGGCAAATGCTTCACTTTGTTTTTATCAATACAAGATAGAATTTATTATTAAATATTTTAGTAAATCCTAGGGTTTCACAGAGCGAACATTTAGGTTTCCTCCACTCCACTTTAGTATTTATTAGGGTTCCTCTCTTGCATTTTTCCTCAACATTTTATGTCTTTCTGAAAAACAAAACTCTCACCACATAAATCTAAACTATCAAGAATAACTATTATCATCCATGCTAGTTTTTAATGAACATATTTAATACCAATTTACCTTTATTTTATAAAAGTTTAAAAATAATAAAAATTAATAGGCTTTTTGCTAAGGGTACAATAATTAGTAAACTAAACTGAGAATGATATAACCATTAACAAACAAATACAATTAACCAAATAAAATTGTAATTCTATTATTGTGAAAAATACATTAGAGATATGTCCAACAACAATTCCCAATAAAGTGAGTCAAGAAAAACAAAATATTAACAAACAAATACAACTTAAGAAATGTTTGCATCTCTAAGGATTTGATGCCTCTCCTCCCATGATAGATCGAGAGTTAAGATGGATCTACCCGTTCTTTATATATATATATATATATATATATATATATATATATATATATATATATATATATATATATATATATATATATATATATATATATATCTGTGTGTGTGTTTGTTTGCCATGCCACATGTCATCTCCATGTTGATAATGAAAGGAATTGCACATCTCCCTCATAGACTACCCACCATTCAAATGTTTTAACCATAAAAATTTTTTTACTTTCAATTGTTATATGTGTGTGAGGGGGGAGCATTGAAAGAATTACAGATCTCCCTCATATGGAATAAGAATATGTACATGTCAAATCCATGTTGAACACAAAATGAATTGCACATATCCCTCATACTCAACCCATCATATTAACTTTATATTAAGCATGCATTTAGGGAATCTCTCTCACATGGAGAATTATAAAGCACCTATATGCAAAATAAGAATTTTTTTACTTTCAATTACTGTTTCTATATAAAGTTGATATATTTTTTAAATGTCAACTTTCTCTATATATAATATTAATATAGGTGGACATAGAAATATTTTATTTATGGCCACATTGAAATTATTTTTTTCTAATTATTATTGAAGGTGGATGTTAAAATATGTTTTAAATGTCAACTTTCTCTAAATATGTAATATTAAAATAGGTGGACATAGAAATATTTTATTTATGGGCACATTAAAATTATTTTTTTCTTATTAATATTTTTTTAAATGCCACATGTCAATTGAAGGAATATTTATTTTACTTTCAATTACTCTATCTCTTTCTCTTTGTATATAGTCCATATACAATACTTAAGATGCATCTTGAAATATTTTTCTTATTGCCCACATTTAAATAATTTTTTGTTGTTAATATATTTTTATGGTAGCCTTAGCCATGATTAGATGATATATTGAGTATCTAGTAGATACTAGTGATTGGCTAAAATTGTTTTTGGTCCCAAAGTAAGACTTTAAATTTCCATTTGGCTAAGAGATTTTGTTTCTTAGACATAAGGAAACATGTTAACTACTCAAAACCAGATGCATCTGACATATTCTAATAAACTATCCACACAAAAAAATGGTATGTCAATACCTAAAAAAAACCTAACCTAATCAGGTAGATTTTGGCAAATTGAACTACTCTTTTTTTCTTTAGTCCAGGCAAAGAAGGATCGAGTTGTAGGCATGTCAGCTCTGCGGCTCCATTTGGCAGACTCAAAGTCATAAATGTATACACACTTCGTCAAAGTCATGTTGAACGAATAGAATCCACCTATAAGAACCAACTTCTGGTTCACAACAACGCACTGAGACCATGTTGTTATTCCAACAAAGAGGGGATCATCAATGGGAGGTAGCCTTTTCCAGGTTCCCTTCACAAGGTCATGAACCGTTATTACGAAAGTGAGATGAGCCCTCAAATGTCTTTAAATCAAGCACAATAGTTGCTTGCTTGTTCTAGATATCTTTCTGTCCACATAGAACTCCGCATAGAACTTACGACAACACATGATAGCCTCCCAGCTTCTGCACACATCTTTCAAGTCATTCTATGATGTGTAAGGCACTCTTAGCAAGCACTTTTGAACGAGATCATCTGGAATAACCTCCATTAGAGCACTTCAAACACATGTATTTCCCCAATCAAGTTCTCCCAAAGTGAACAAAAGTGGAGTTAAATATATAATGTAGAGTTAAATACAAAAGTGGAAAATATGAAACTGGAGTTAAATATATAATGTGCGGATGTTGGGCATGACCAGTGGTAACCTAATTTCCAGTCAACGAGAAAGGAACTTCGATTTGTCCATTAATAAACCACATTATATGGTATTTATTCTCATTATGGAAATATATTAATTTATTAACTCATAACATTTTTATAAGTTTTGCATTGATTTTGAGTCTTCACGACCATGTTTTAGGTAAATTATCTAAAATTATATTTAAATAATTTTAGATAATTTAAATAATTTTGGGTCTCATACACCAATTTGGTATTTGATTTGATCGTGATCTTAAAAATAGATTATTATTATTATTTAAATAACTTAACTATATCATATGGAATTAATTAGGGAAGTAATTATATTTAAAATTTATTTAAATAATTTAATTATATCATATGGAATTAATTAGTGGAGTAATTTTTAATAGGGCCAGGTACTTCATTCAACCCAATTCGGTGTTATACTTTCAAGTCACTTAACGTTAATTCATTTTCACTTTTCTCATATTCAAAGCTATCCAACTTCCATGTTCTGTTCTCTATCTCTTGTTATTAACTAGAAATTTGAGGATGACTAAAAATTAACATCCTGAAAGGGGAATTTGAAGATCTTGTGGAAGAGGTAGAGATTTATATTCACCCATAGGCTATCTATAGGCATTGGTTTCTTGCGAGTGAAGTTATATTCTTCCAAATTATTCCCAAAAGGAATTCAACAAATTGAATTTTTTTTCCTACATTGAAGGGCATTAGAAGGGATGAATATCCCGAGGGGCTATTGAGAAAACAAGGGTAAGACATTCCTTGTGTTGTGTAGGGTAGTGGAAGAAATTTCCATGGCTATTTGATCACTGGATTATAGGAGAAAATTTCTCATACACAATGAGTTTTTTGGACCATCTTTGGATAAAGATAAGTTTTCTATCTTTATTGACAAATTTGCAATTGAAAGTTATTTTCTATTATAAATTTACATGGATTATGCATGTTGTGTGTGGTTATTCTTAATTCAAAACAACGACACTTGATTGCAATTAAATCTATTAATCCATGCTTATTAATTTTGTTTCATTTTTACTATTGCAAGTTATACCTGCATTTAAATGAATTTTGGGCCTCCGAGGAAGAGCACATTTGTGTTATTATGGTGAGATAGTCTCTTGAGGGTTGAGATTTTAATGATATGATTGTGTCTCCTTGTCTCGTGAATGGGGATTCCATAGTGTTGTATCCGAGCTTTATTTCAATGTTCAGAAAATTTGGGCAATTGTACACAATAGGCTTCATAGTTGCATGTAGTTATTTAACAACCATTAGTTATTTATGACAAAAATGAGTTAAAAAAAATATCGACTTTGAAATTAATTGTTCAAGAAAACTTACCTTCAAAACAAATCTCTTTGATATAGGAAAAAATTGTTTATGAAAACCTCCACTTTCAAAAAAACTTGTTGAAAAAAATCTTTAATTTAGAAAATGTTGCCCCAAAAAAGATAAAATAGCGAAAATGTAGAGTGAGATTCTTATACAAATGTGTTAAAAGAATTTCGAACGAAAGAATTAAATCTTTCTACGATGAATCGTTGTTGCAGTTTTTTTTCGGTCGATGGATGTTTGATTACCCACTTTTCGGCCGAAAGTTAGTTATTCCTTTAAAACTAACTTTCATCCAAAAAAGACTAATTGTTCATTCGAAAACCTACACCTATGATACTTTTCATAAAACCGACTCTTCTCTTTCGCTTTGTCCAACTTTGGAAGAAACATATTCTTTGAAAAACTTTTGGAACTAATAATAACATTTTTAGAATTGAATGGAATTTCATTTGATACAATTTGTATGCAATTTAATTGTCTTTTAGTAATTTTAATTAATTTTATAAAAATTGTCTATATATTATTTTTAAATGACATAATGATTCAGTAAAATGAAAAATCAATATCTTCAATAATACATTGTCGAAAATTAGAGAAAATTTACACTACAGAACGTTTTAGTGTTCTCTTCAAAAGGATATTTTTAGATTTTAATTTTAAATGAAAATTAAGGAACATACATGGAGTCTCACTAAATGTGTTTAAAATATGGAACTTTTTCAGATTGGTTAAACTTAAAAAATGTAGTAATTATGATATTCGTTCGTTAAATTCAAAACTATAGTCATACTTTAATAGAGTATGTTTATATTGTTGCAACATATTTCATTTTTCATATACAAAATTTTAATAATGAGTACATTCACGTCTAAAAACATAACTCATTATCAATCCCTTCATTTTTAAGGAACACATTGTCAAACAATCGCTAAATTGATATATCAGATGACAATAAAACAATTTCAAAAAATAGTGAATAGAAATCTTACAAAATTCATGACAAGTTTTGTTTTTACTATAATGTGAGTTTCTAAAAAAAAATACTTTTGTTTACTCGAACTTCAAAAAATTGCAAAAATATAAATATGAAAATATTTTATTTTCTCAAAAAACAAAGAAAACAGAGACTCGCATTCATAATTTTACAAAGGTGTGAATGAGGGTATAAACAATTCCACAGCTCCCATAGCTCCGTGATTGAATGCACCAAAACTCGTAAAGTAATGTGTCATAACTCCCATAGCTTCGTGATTGAATGCACCACAACTCGTAAAGTAATTGCAATTAATGTAGGTATAGTATAGATGAAAACATGCTGTCATGTCCAACCCTAAGAAAATGAAGGAAGGATGTCACCAAATATTTTACCAAAAATCCAAAGTTGAGTTTGAAAAATCCATTTATTAATTCATAGTATAGATAATTTAATACACCAACATAAAAACAATATGTTCCTATAAGGACATAACAATTCTAAATTTACACATGTCGCTTTAATAGCAGTGATGTTTTTTCAATGAATAAGAGTGATATATATTTTGTATAGCTTGAGTGTGCCTAATGGTTAAGAACATGTGTTTCCTCTTAGGAGGTCACATGTTCAAATCCAGAGTTACACCCAATTCATTTCACTTGTCACCCTCCTTGATTTAGTATATTGATATATTTTTTCAAAAAATAACTCAAATTCTAATTCATTTTTATATATTATATGTTAAGA
>ML780657.1:1007028-1029086 GCA_009831015.1 Picea engelmannii | reverse complement strand
TAAAAAAACCAATTTTTTTTATTGAAGAATTGACAACTAGCAGGACTTAAATTATTATTATTAATTATAATATTAAAAATACCATTTTTTAAATAACATGGAAGTTAAAAAATACCAAAAATATAAATTAAAAAAACGCTATAAATATTACATATATATTTTTTATTTGATTAGTGTTTAAGGATCGAGATCTTCACCAATGATTGGAAGAGCACTTCACTTCTTTAAATGGAACTAATGTTTTTAATTTGTGAATAATATGTAAATGCCTTACAACATATTTTAATCTATCTCTTTGTCTACACCGACCAAATTTTTGGACTTAAACAATTAAAAAAATCTTGGAACTTGTAAATTGCTCTTGGGATTATCACGTAGTACAAGCACTTTATTGTTGAAAATCAAACCTAAGCCATCATAAGTAAAAATCCACCAATTTAGTTAAACCACAATCCAAGTGAGTAATTATAATTCAATTCTCTTATTTCCGGGTTTCTATAAACTCCCATTATAGTTCTATTATCCAGTAAAGTTTTCTCCTTGTAAATTTTATTGATTATATTTCTTTTTAAATTTTTAATAATGTTTTTAAATATGATTATATATATATTTTTTATTTTTAATAATGTTTTTAAATATAATTATATTTATTTTTAAATTTTTAATAATGTTTTTAAATATCATTTCATTCACATTGTTAATTTATTAATTTTATCATATAAATCATTTATGAATATAATAGAGAATTCTTGGAAAAAAACTAGTAGAAAAATAAAGTTGTATTAATCTAATATTTAATTTATAATTTCTTATAGGATAAAATCATGAATCTGGGTAACAATTTCGTGACAATCGGGTCTCCAAAATTTCTAGCGGCAATTTTTCAGCCGAACAAATGTTTCTTTCGGTCGAAAATTTTCACGTCAAATTTAACGGTGCCCTCGAAATTCGTGTACAATGTTTTTTGGATGAATTATTTTTCAGTGGTAAGCATATTTCGGCCGTTGAAACATTTATTTTTAACGGATTCCGTTAAAAACTAGGTTTCGGCCGAAAGAATATTTTGGCCGAAAACTTGAAAATGAGACTGTTTGCAGAAAACTGCAAATTCTCTCCATCTTACTTCATATTTGGAGGTAGAGGACTCCTACAAATACTCAGAATTTAGTTTGAGAATTGATACCAACATTTTTAAAATTGAATCTACTTTGATTGGGTATAATTTGTTTTCATTTTCATTGTTTTTATCTAATTTTATTTAATTTTATAAAAAAATCACTGCATAATATTTTTAGGTGAGATTATGATTCGGTGAAATGAAAAATCCATATCTCTAAAAATACACAACGAAAAATTATGGAAAAGTTATATTCATAATTGTTAAACTATTCTCTTCAAAAGGGTATTTTTAGATTTTACTTCTAAGTAAAAATTAAGATAGATACAAGGTGTAGAAAAACACGTATTTAAAATCTGCAACATTTTCATCTTGGTCAACTTCAAAAAATTCTAGAAATTATAATATTCATCTGTTAGATTCAAAATTGTAGTCATAATAAAATAGAGTCTATGTAGATTGTTGCAGTATATTTCATTTCTTAAAAACATAAGTTTAATAATAGATACATTGTTGTGGAAAACAATAACTCATTATCATTCCTTTCATGTTTAAGGAACATANTGTTAAACAATTGTCAAATTGACATATCAAATCTTGATAAAAAAAAATTGAAAAATAGTCATTAGAAATATAACAAAATTATTCACAAGTTTTGTTTTTACTATAAAGTGAAATTCTAAATAAAAAAAATACTTTTGTATGCCGGAAGTTGAAGAACTTGTGAAAATACAGTTTTTTTTTGTCATAAAACAAGCAAAAGTGTTACCCATCTTCATGATTTTATCCTATATAAAATTATAATATTTTTAATGAATTGGATCCATATTAAGTGGTTGGGAAGAATAACTATTATCCTCTTCCATGCTAGTTTTTAATGAACATATTTAATACCAATTTATCTTTATTTTAAACCAAACATATATCTCAATTTTTTTTTTTAAAGTTTAAAAATAATAAAAAGTAATAGGCTTTTGCTATGGGTACAATAATTAGTAAACTAAACCGAGAACAAAATAACCATTAACAAACAAATAGAACTTAATAAATGTTTGCATCTCTAAGGATTTGATGCCTCTCCTCCCATGATAGATCTGGTTGATCATGAAAGGAATTGCACATCTCCCTCCTACTCAACCCACCATTCAAATGTTTTAACCATAAAACTTTTTTTACTTTCAATTGTTATATGTGTGTGTGAGGGGGATGTGTGTGCTTTACTTATAATTGTTATATGGAATAAGAATATGTGTGTGTACCTGTCGGTGTACCTGCCACATGTCAACTCCATGTTGAGCACAAAATGAATTGCACATCTCCCTCATACTCAACCCATCATATTAACTTCATATTAAGCATGCATTTAAGGAATCTCTCTCACATGAAAAAGTAGAAAACACCTATATGAAAAATAAGAATTTTTTTACTTTTAATTACTCTCTCTATATAAAGTTGATATACAATTATTATGAAGGTGGATGTTAAAATATTTTTTAAATGTCAACTTTATCTATATATAACCATGAAATGTTTATCTCTATAGTTCAACCAATCAAGAATTCAACCAATCAGGAAAGAGTTTCAATATCCAATCATAAGTAGCGAGAGGATAAAAATCTGCAACCTAATATTATTAAAGGGTTTAAGAAGTAATCTATTTACTCTTGATAGAAGATTGGTCAGAACTCAAAATATGTGAAATCAATTTGCAAGCATGCATAGAAAAATCTTATTCCACTGTGCTCCTCGCGTTATAAGAAGAAAATCTCTGGTTAGACTCAATTTTATAATTACTCCTATTTGTTCTTGAATTGCTCCTCCATTGTTAGGCCAAGATATATCCACCGTAGAAGCAAGGGAAGGAAGTTTTTTTTAATGTGTTGTAAATGTATCAAGCAAGTACCAAAGCGCTGAACACATAAAACCGGAGAACTACTTTATCATCGAGAAACATAAAACCAGAGAAAGAGAGAACATGGCCAGGCAAATCTAGTGAGTCTTACAAAAGTTTAAAAGGTGTTGGAGCAACACTAACAGGAGATAAAGTTAAAAATATATGTAGCACTGGTCTTTTTGACAATTTTTCATTGGATAGATTGGCCTTTTATCTATCTCCCTTGACATTTAATGTAGGTGGTACGTTGAAAATATCATAACGTATATCAAACATATTATGTGGTAAAAGCTTCATACATAATCAATGGAATGTCAGAGTATGTGGTAAAAGGTGATATTTTTTCATAAAATATGATTTAAAATTATACATAATTGAATACAAATTAGCTTTCATCCTCTAAAGTAAAAATAATCATTATATAAAAAATTATTATATTATCAACTTGATATCCAAGTGTTGAAAACTTTGCTCAATATTTGATGTATAATGTCAAAGTTGAAGATCCGAATGCATGCAGATTTAGTGACAAGATTCAAAACACAAATAAAGTAATACCAAACAACAAACAAGCTGTGTGCAGTAGGACAATTTCATTGAATTATGAGATATGACATATTTTAAAGACAAGAAACAAGCTGTGTGCAATAGGACAATTTCATTGAATTATGAGATATGAAATATTTTATTGTATTTTTAGAAGATTATTTGATACAATCTCATTGAAAATATCATAATGATATTTGGACATTTCTACATAAAATAAATTAAAACAAATTATTATTCAGCAAGCTACAATATTTAAATATAATTGAAATGCAATTTAAACAATAAAAAATAACCATTTTGTTCAAATTTACATGGCCATTTTGTCAAAATTTACATTATCCAAATCCTAAAAAAAAACCATAAAAATATAACTCTATTATACAAACTCGCTTTATTTCACTAATGGCATGGCATTCAAATCTCCACAGTTGCTGCAGATACAATTACGCCCACAGAACCTTCCTCACCATCACCGTTAACTTGAATCGACTGCCCCGTTACGCCCACATAACCTTCCTCACCATCACTGCCCCGTTGACGGCTTAGACAGATAAGAGATGTGTTTACCGGCGTTGTCCACCCCGCTTACAAAATATGGTCACGCCACTGTGTAGCACACTTAAAGAGGTAAATATGTCGCGGAAGAGAAGCTACAAAAGTCCAAACTTTTTTTCCACCATCACACTTCATCACATGTTGTTGGCGTTCACTGAAAGCGTACAACTCACCGGAAGCAGAAAAAGCAACCGCAAAACTTTTCCATAAATCTACCCTGAAACTAATCATATCTTCCCACCTTCTCCACGTTGCCCCACTCGGGTCGAAAACTTCTGCACTTCTGTCTCTTCTTCACACCATGAATTTACCATCAATGAAAACGCCGTGGCATCCCTGACCGTGCGGTTGGATCATAGGAGGCAGAATTTTCCACTTGTCTTCCTCCACGTTATAAGATTCTGCGGTCGCCAGAGGGTTGTTACGCTCATTGTTCCCGCCAGCGACGTAGACAAGTTCGGTGGAAGAAGAGACACAGAAGGCAAAGAAGGATCGAGTTGTAGGCATGTCAACTCTGCGGCTCCATTTGGCAGACTCAAAATCATAAATGTATACACACTTCGTCAAAGTCATGTTCAACGGATAGAATCCACCTATAAGAACCAGCTTCCGGTTCACAGCAACGCACTGAGACCATGCATTTATTCCAGCAAAGAGGGGATCATCAATGGGAGGTAGCCTTTCCTAGGTGCCCTTCACATGGGAAATAATTATATTTAAATATAATTAGGGGAATAATTATTTTTAAATATAATTAGGGGAATAATTATATTTAAAAAATTTAATTATATCATATGAAATTAATTAATGGAGTAATTTTTAATAGAATTAAAGTACTTCATTCAATCCAATTCAGTTTTATACTTTCAAGTCACTTAATGTTAATTCATTTTCATTTTTCTCATATTCAAAGCTAACCAACTTCCATGTTGTGTTCTCTATCTCTTGATATTAGCTAGAAATTTGAGGATGACAAAAAAGTAACATCATGAAAGGGGAATTTGAAGATATTGGGGAAGAGGTAGAGAGTTTGTACATGAGAATAGAGGTTGGGTGAGTTAGGAAACCTTCACCCATAGGCTTTTGATATGCATTGGTTGCTTGAGAGTGAAGTTATATTCTTCCAAATTATTCCCCAAAGGAATTAAACAAATTGAATTTTTTTGCCTACATTGAAGGGCATTAGAAGGGATGAATATCCATGAGGGGATATTAAAAAAAGAAGGGTAAGACCTTCCTTGTGTTGTGTAGGGTAGTGGAAGGAAGTACCATGGTTATTTGATGATTGAATTATAGGATTAGAGTTTTGTGTAGTGAGTAGATCGACTAAGCCATGGGAGAAATGGGTTGGATAGAGTGAACTTAGAGTATCTAGTATGAATACCTTCACCCTAGTGGCCTAAGAGCTTGGCATGGGGGTGGAATATACCCTTGATGCCTATGATTGGGTGGAAAATTTATCATACACAATGAGTTTTTTGGACCATTCTTGGATAAAGATAAGTGTTCTATCTTTATTGATGAATTTGCAATTGAATGTTCTTTTCTATTATAAATTTACATGGATTATGCAGGTTGTGTGTGTTTATGTTTAATTCAAAACAAGGGCACTTGATTGCAATTAAATCTATTAATCCCTTCTTGTTAATTTTGTTTCATTTTTACTATTGCACCTTACACATGAATTTAAATAAATTTTGGGCCTCTGTGGAAGAGTACATTTGTGTTATTCTAGTGAGATAGTCTCTTGAGGGTTGGGATTTTAATGATATGATCGCGTCTCCTTGTCTCATGAATGGAGATTCCATAGTGTTGTATTTGATCCTTATTTCAATGTTGGGAAAAATTGGGTAATTTTACACAATAGGCTTCATAGTTGCATGTAGTTATTTAACAACCATTAGATTTTAACATGGATAGAATCAAATGTTATAAAGGTTTTGTTATGTTGAAACTCAACTTCCATAAATGGGATTGGATCATAGCACTTGAGTTGCAAGAATCATTTGAGAGAGATAGCATATTGTGTTTTTTTTTCAACTATGGATGGGGAGACTCATCATTTGAAGATAAATGAGAGTTGTAGTCTATGTAAGGGAGAAATTTAGTCTTGTTACACCACATTGGTGAATAACCATTGGGTATTGGTATGATCCCCCCTCCCCCACTAATGAAAATGTGGAACTAGATATAGGGTCATAATTGGATGGAAGAGGAGTATGATGGAAGAGTCAAAGACCTTTTGTTAAATCCATGTCATAACATACTTGTAGATTGAAGGTTATGAAGGAAGTAATATGAGGAATTTCTTAATTGGTGGGTGTTGAAAGGTGTAACCCACCCAAAAATCCCCTTGAACCCCCGCAAAATCCACACATGTTGGATCATGTACATATCAATGAAGCAACAAATTTTTGTGGAAGAAATGACAAATGGTTAGCTTGGTCCTGTAGTGATATCATTTGTTGCAATATCCAAAAATCAATGAAAGCCTAATGTTTTTGCATTGAAGTAGTGTGTGGGTATATTGTTAGGGTCCTACCATAACCTCCCTATTTTAGGCTAGCCAAGAGTTAGTTAATTAATGTATAAGGACATATTATTTGAATAAGGCCCATTATATATTAATGGATGGTTATTTAATGTAAAAGGGTCTTGTTTATTAAATAAGGCCATTTATGTAGTGGAATGGATGAGGTCTGAACTTTTGGTAGCTCGGGCTCACATGGAGGTTCAACCCTTGGCCAAAGGAGAAAGGGCCTTAGGCCCAGGCCACAAGGATCTCTTTCCCTATTATGAGGAAGTCATAGGTATGAGGAGCTAACACCCTAAATCCCTCCCCCCACAACTTTCTCTCTCTCCTTCTTCCAACAACCATAGTCCAGTCTAAGGCTTGGCTTCTATGTTTTACGGCTAGGATATTTCTCGTATGTCCTTGTCAGGCCTCTTGCTGATGTTAGTAAGATTTAGGTCGTGTGAAATGGATCTAGATGATGATGAAAACCTTGACTATGGGATCATTCCATTTTCATCCTGGGCCTTTTCCATAGATGATGAGTTTCAGGGAAGGCCTTGAGCCAACACACATGGTACAGGTATCTGCACTCCGAGGGAGGCAAATTTAATGATCCATTTGGCAAATCCTAACCAAATCTGGGCCCGGTTCCTTCCTTTGATGAAGGAAACTTTCCCAAGGACTCCCAAAATAATGTCATTTCTTGATATTTTCCTTCATCTAATTCTCCATATTAGGCTAGCAGGAAGAGAAAGAGATTGAACTTGGATAAGAAAGGCTTGAAATCAGGCGTGGTAGCCTGATCGAATCGAAAAAAAAAACTATAACAAATCTAGGGCTGGAAAGTTCCAAATGATTGTAGGTTGGGATGTTAGGTCAAGGAATTTACACAATATGCATATATAACCCTCATTGGGAGATTTTGTGGGAAGGTAGTATGAGACACTTTGTTAAGGGTCTGGTTGGAAAAGAATTGGCAAATGTGGTTAGGTTATATCCCTCAGTTCCACATCATGATAAGGGGATGGATTTATTTCACCCTACGTTCGGTGGATGACTGTGGAGTGCTTTTGGAAAATAACTAGAATTTGGGACCTTTGAGTCTCGTTTTGTGAAAGTGGACCATTGATTTTGATCCTCAACAAGAGGCTGTAAACATTATGAGGGTTTGGGCCATATTAACAAGACTCCCTTTTGGATTTTGGACCAAAGAAGCATTAGAATCAATCAAGAATAAGCTCAGATTCTTTATTGGGATCGAGCCAAACTAGGAATCCAAAGCCGATAGAATATGGTATTGGATACAAATCAAGGTTAATGTGAGAGACAAAATTATTGGCTCCCTAGACTTGGTTTTCAGAGATAGGGTTTGGTACCAGAAGATATACTATTGGAAGATCTTGTTTTGTTGCTATGAATGTCATGATATAAGGCATATTTAGTCTCAATGCTCAAGGATATCCCCTTTTTTCTTAAATGCCCAAGATCTGGGTGAAAAATAATATGGAAGAAAAAGTGTCACTTAAGAGTTCTATCCTAGATATCCCTTTAATCGAAGGATGGTTCAATCCTCTAGTCCCTACAGGGTTGGTGGCACCTCAGCTAAATGCAGCTTAAGATTCAAACCATTCAGGTAAAGAAGTCTACTCTCCCCCACTCTCTCTAAATTCTTGGTCAATTCAAACGATTCTCTCCCCATTTATAATTATGTAATTTCTCCTTCCCCCTCTCCTATTGTTCGCCTCGCCCCAGATGTTCTCCTGGTCCCCGAAGAAAGCTCTCTTCCTCCCACTATTTTGGTCCCTATCCAGTATGTCCTTGCTGACCCTATTTATGCACCCACTTTTTTGTCCTCTCCCTCGATTTCTATGAAAGGTCCCCCTATTTATTCTCAGTCCCCTCTATATATAGGGTCTCTCGTAAAAGAATTCCCAATTTTTAAGGGTGGTGTCAGATCCCCTACCCAATAAAACCTACTCTCGCCAATCCAAGTACAATTTGATGGTGATAATTCCTTCTTAGGGTGGTATGGCCCCTGACCCTATTAAACCCAATCCTATGGGTCAAAAATCCCACTTACTCAAGGCTCATGAAAAAGTTTTCATGGAAATTCAAAAGGGGAAACAAGTACCCATCACCATGGTCCTTAGAGTGGGGACAACCCTAAAATGTCCCCTAAAATGATCATTGTATCTTTTAATGTTAGAGGGGTAGGCCACCCCCAAAAATGTTATCCCTAAAAAGGATTTTGCAAAATATTTAGCCTAATGTTTTTCTTATTCAAGAAACTAAATGCTATGGAATTAAAGCTATGAGTATTCTAGAGTTTTGATTGAAGAAATGGTATTTTTGTTCCATTGACGTTGAAGGACAATCAGGAGGGATCTTATCTAGATGGAGCCCTACCTGCAAGGCTCTTTCCTAAAAAAAAATATTTTCAACAATCTTGATTAAATTGTTAGTCGAAGATTTTGGTTTTCCATTTTCAATTTTAAACATTTATGGACCCTATGTTGATAGAATCCCCTTCTTGGATGATTTGGATTTTGCATGCATGTTCAATGACTCATACATTTTGGTTGGGGGAGACTTTAAATTTACCATCTCTCAAAGAGAAGTTTTGGGTGACTTTCCTAGCATGGACTCATACAGGGGCTTCTTTATCTCATTTTTGAAATCCCATCATCTGGAGGATATTGAACTAGTGATGTTGGTTCACACTTGGCACAATTTACGAACTAGAAAAGTTGTTGTCTCTAAAACGTTGGATAGATTCCTTTCTTCAAAATACTTTTTTTTGTTTGTACTTTTAGTAAAATCATCGGTGGCTGAAGCAGGGGTTTCTAACCATAAGTTGATAGTCCTCAAGATTAATTTGGAATTGGACTCTCTCCCTAACCATTTAAAATTCAACCACATTTGGATGGAAGAAGAATATTTTGTGTCTATGGTAAAATGATATTGGAAACCATTGGACTCCTCTGGAGATCAGTCGATGATGTTCCAGTTCTCTGAGAACCTTATCTTTTTTCCAGAGAAAAAGGAATAAATTTTATTAAGATAAATAAAAAATGGATTCTAAATAATGCATGCAAAGCATGCATTTAGTCTGAAAAACCCTTCAACTTAAGAGGAAGAAAGACACAACTAAATGGCCCTCTAAAATCGACCCCTATACAATGAGAAACCTAGAAAAAGAGCATCAGGCTGACAAAAATCAACATCAACCATTTGACTTGAAAAAACTTAGGAAAGAAAAACTCCAAATATGAGTAGAAAAGCATGGGGAGACCATCTGAGAGAAACGAGATGCAAAAAATTAGCTGAGAAGGAGCAACGGAGGCATACTAAAAAAAAAGTTGGACAGACCAAGATGGAGTGACAAATAATCCTCACAAGATCTAGAACTGGAGGGACAAAAAAAATAGTCTTTCATCCAAGGAAAAAGAAAGAAGCCCAAAACTACACACCTAATAAGGACCTTAAAGTGTTGACCCAGCTCCACAATCAACATAGCATGCCCAAAAATAAAGGACCACAAAGCTCTAACCAAAACACCGAAAATAAGCAACAAACCCCAGCATCGACTACAGAAAGCTCCAGAACCCAAGAGGAGCACAAAGACCCCCTAGCTAGCACAACATCGGGGAAAAAACCTAGCCCTGAACTAACTAGTAGAAAAAGAGGATAATAGGGTCACCAAAAATACTACGACGAGGAAAGCAAATGACTCAAACGATAGATAGCCACCAACAAACATACTTCCAAAAGATTGAGGAAGAGGCATGAGACACCACGAGATGCTCCGTCCACTCCCCAAAACCCCACCACCAACAAGACTTGGACCAAAACTCTTAGTATCCATGAGAAACAAAGGAAGAAACTTGTCGGACTTCACCAAAGAGCAACCGATAGAAACAAAGAAACCATTAGAGGCCAAGTGAATATGGACCAAAACCCATGTGGGATGACGACAGAAAGTAGCCAGCGCATCCATCAGAAGCCAAATAGGACCTGAACCTAATTCCCTGTGGAGAAAATAAAAAAGCAACAAAAAAAAGATACGGGCATCGATGATCTGATGGTAGGTGGAAAACGAAGACAAAAAATGGTGGAGAGTAGGAGAGATCTTGTTGTAGACTGTGGCTAGGGTAAACCCTCGCCACAACCTTAATGAATTTTCTCAATGTTTTATTCTACTATAGAACAATGTTTCATACAATAAGAATCGGTTCTTTGAGAACCATGTCAAGGTTAAGAAAGCAATTAAAAATTACCTCAAAATTTTCAATGATCGTAAGAATAGAAAATTTTGTGAAACGAAAGAAATAATTATGAATATTTATCAGATTTTAGATGAGGGATCTATGTACAACACTCAAATTGTGCTACTAAAGGACTTAGAAGCCACTAGACTGCTAGAATTAGAAGATAAATCTTGGAGGTTAAGGAGGCGAGCTCTATGGTTGAAGGTTGGAGATAATAACTCCAAGTTTTTCCATAAATACGCTAACTTTTGCAAGAGCCTTATGACGCAGACGCGCCACCCACGGGTATGTCCACTCACAGGACATGTCTTTTTCTCGGCCCGAAGAACTCGAAGGTTCTTCTATCTCCCTATCGGAAGATCTGCACCCACAGTAATCTGCTCTGAGGTCAGCCAAATCTCGCGGTCTCGCGAGTTCGTGACCCTAAACCTCCAACTGTCCCTTTCAAATCTCGCGATACCTGAGTTAGCGATACAGGTATAGCTCCTTTTCTCTATGCGCACCTTCACCACATGAAATCATGGACTAGGCTTAATGTTAGCGCCTCTCGCGACTTCGCAACCTCACGACCTCGCCGGTTAACCCGTCGAGGTTTCACCCTCCTAGTTCGCGAGTCCCCGAGATGCACAGTCCCACCTTATGCTCTGCCACGCATCCACAAGAATCTCGACTCCTCGGCACTTCGCGACTCAGCGTATCTTTGTGCCACCTGTATTCCACTTACGCTCCATTCTGGCTCACTCTGCTCCAGCTGTCGAGATATTGCCTTCTCGCGACCTCGTGATATCTGCGTTCAAACTTTCGGATCCTTTCTAGCAAGGTCCCGAGACACTATCCCTCACATGGATCCAATGGTCCTCCTGTGCCCCGAATCCAACGGTCCTCCTTATCTCGCCACCTCATGACCTCGTGATTTGGAGCACCCAAATGTTGGACTCTAAACTTGCGAGCTCCCGAGATGCGAGATCACCGATCTTTGCCACCTGTCCCCACAGATGGACGGCTATGAATCTCTCGCCACTTCGCGTCCTCGTAACCTCGCGCCTCGCTACTTTTAACCCCAAGCACTTGGGCATTCACCTTGTGAGTTCCGAGTTAGCGAGATCCTTGGATCTCTGCCACGCGTCCCCTCAATTGGACGATCCAGATCTCCTCGCTACCTCTCCCTCGCGAAGCTAAATATCTCCCCCTTCGGACCTCAAATGCCCGAGTCTGCGAGATGAGGATCTCCTGACACCCATCCTCCTTAATCGAACGGCTATGATCTTATCGCGTCTCGCGATTCGCGACTCTGACTTCACAACTTTTGGGGCTTGAACTCCCAATTTCCCGATACACGATATCACGTGTAGATTCTACGGCTCCTATGACTCGGAATCAATGGCCCTGCCTCTCCTGAGCTTCCAACTCCTTGGAATCTTCTTGCCTTAACTTCCTTGCACCTCTGCAAGATCTAACGATCCACAGAACCTTGCGAAATCTCCCGAGAAGATTTCGACCGTCCGCTCTTCCTAGTAAATCCCCGAGACGAAAAGAGTATCTCTCCATGAGATTCTTTCGCCGCTTCGCCAACCTGCGACGTTATCCTCGACTTCACGTCACACTTGTCTATACTGATTCTTCAGCGACTCAAGGACCTATCCTTCCTAATCTTTCCATGTTACTTCGACCTCAACGAGGTTCTTTGCATGCACTCCTTGCGGCAAACCCTGTGGACACTTCAATTGTTCGATCCTTCTTGACTCTGCGTATGCCATAGAAGTAGTCCTTCAACACTTCTACTCAGTTTCACGACTGAGACTTCTTCCTTTGCCTGCGCACTCTTTGCACGGCTTGTATCACCCACTTCTACTTCTGGGCGAATGAGAGAAAAGGTTCAACTACTGAGCCTTCATCAACGCCCTCTTGTGGATGAATTCGACTGCACTCCTTGCAGGAATCTCCTGGCTCAGATAGAGAAACAATTGAAACTCATTCCCTCTCCCTTTTAGAATTCAGTTAGAAACATGAAATCACATGCACAACATATACAAAGCAAATGCATAACCAGAAGACAAACATTCATGAACATAACATCAATACACAGAGAATAGACACATAACCATGGATTCGAATCAAAACTTTATTCTATTAATTCAATATCTGTACATGGGCATCCTCTACACAATTCTCTGCTTGCTCTGCTCTTCTCTTGAATGCTTGATTTCTTCTGTTACAATGATACAATGAGGGTGTCTATATCCATTTTCCCTCCTTCTATCTAAACTATCAATCTAGACTTAAAGTCCTATCTACCAGCATTAACTAGATTAAATGCCTCCTATCTACTTCAGACAAGAGCGTATGGCTCGAGTTCTGGTACAATATACAAAAGGCGCTCCTTCATAAAGGATTCATTAAAGGCTTGCGCCATAATCCCAAAGCACTTTCAAAATTTTGGGTTTGATTTTCCAGCTAATGTTTTGCTTGATGTGTTGGCTCGCTTGTTGAGCTGGCGATGCTCCTACATCATACTCGTCGGCTTGAAAACTTTCATGGACTCCTGTCCATGAGCTCCTGCATGGTCTGTCCATGCTTTTGAATTTCTGCTTCTGTCTCCCAGCTGGCATCCTCCACTGGGTGATTTCTCCATTTGACCAGGTACTCATAGTATTCTTTTCTCCTGGTCTTTTTACTTGCTCGCTTGTCCAATATATGCTCCATCTGCGGCTTCTCTGCAATCATTATCTGCTTCCGCCACTGGACTTCTAGTTGCTCATCATTTCCAGCTCCTATTTCCTCAGCCTTATATGGATATAAGTCTGAGACATTGAATGTCGGAGATATTCTGATGTCATCCGGCAATTCAATCTCATAAGCATTTTCTCCCAGTTTCTTCAGGACTCTACATGGCCCAATTTTCTTCATCTTTAACTTGTTGTATGTTCCCCTTGGGAACCTTTCCTTCCTTAGATGTGCAAGACTAGATCACCAACTTCGAATTGAAGCTGTCTCTGATGCTGATCTGCCCTTTGCTTATACTCCTGGTTTGAATCAATCAGTCACTGCTTCACCTTGCTGTGAAGTTCCTTCATTGCTTCAATGAACTCTTTAGCACTTGCACTGCTAGTAGCAGTCTGTTCTGACCCCCGCAGTTCAGATATTCCTCTCGGCTGCCTGCCATATACAATTTCAAATGGACTTTTACCTGTGCTTTTGTTCACTGAATCATTGTAAGCAAATTCTGCCTGTGGTAATATGCTATCCCAACTGCTATGGTGCTCTGTCACCAAGCTTCTCAGCAAGTCTCCCAGACTCCTATTCACCACCTCTGTTTGCCCATCTGTCTAAGGATGATAGGCTGAACTAAACATTGAGTTAGTTCCCAGCTTCTTCCAAAGTGTCCTCCATAAATGTCCAATGAATTTGGTATCCCTGTCCGATACAATGCTTCTCGGCAATCCATGGAGTCGAATAACCTCCTTGAAAAACAAGTTCGCGATGTGAGTCACATCGCTGGTTTTCTGGCATGGAATAAAATGTGCCATCTTTGAAAACCTGTCCACCACCACAAAGATGGAATCAACCCCTCTCTGTGTCCTTGGTAGTCCTAATATGAAATCCATGCTTATCACCTCCCATGGCCTCTCGAGTATGGGCAATGGCTGATAAAACCCTGCATTCTGCTTTCTCCCCTTCGAATGCTGACAAATCCTGCATCTGTCAACAAATTTTTTAACATCTGCTCGCATGCCCGGCCAAAAATATGACTCGCTCAACTTCGCAAATGTCTTGTCTTGGCTGAAATTTCCTGTCAAGCCTCCACTGTGATTTTCTTTCATCAAGTTCTCCCTCATGGAGCAATTCGGAATGCACAGTTGATTTCCTCTGAACAGTAATCCCTCTTGGATCATATAGTCTATCCAAGAACTCTGATCTCTGAGAACTGGATTCTCAGCTACTTCATATGCCTCTGCAAAATCTGCATCTCCTGCATACATGTCCCTGAGATTTTCAAAACCCAATGTCTTGACTCGAAACTCCTGCAGCAACAAACATTTCCTGCTCAAAGCATCAACCACTTTGTTAGCAGTCCCTGCAATGTGTTTAATTACAAATGTAAAATTCTGCATATACTCTACCCATTTTGCATGTTTCTATCTCAGCTTCTCCTGCTGAGTCACAAACTGTAATGCATGATTATCACTATACAATACAAATTCCTTCGGGATCAAGTAATGCCTCCACTTCTTCAACGCATGTATGATAGCATAAAATTCTTTATCATACGTTGAGTATTTCACCCTTGCCTCATCCATCTTCTCACTGAAATAGGCAACTGGTCTGTCTTCTTGACTCAAGACCGCTCCTATGGCGTATCCACTTGCATCACACTTCACCTGAAATGTCTTCTGAAAATCCAGCAACACCAACACTGGTTGCTCTGTAATCTTTCGCTTCAACAGATTGAAGCTCTTTTCAGCCTCTGCTATCTAGTGAAAAGTCTTATGCCACTTCTTCACTGTGTCCATCATCGCTGCGCTAATTCCATTGAAATTCCTAATGAATTTTCTGTAGAAACTAGCCAAACCATGGAAACTCCTCACCTCAAAAACATTTCTGGGTGATGGCCAATTTTTAATCACTTCCACCTTACTTGGATCCATTTTCAATTCATTCGCTGAAATAACAAAACCTAAATAAATGAGCTCTGCCTTCATAAATGAAGATTTCTTCATGTTTATCAAAAGCTTTTCATGTTGTAGCTTTCTCATCACAATGGCCAAATGCCTCAAATGTTCAGCCTTCGTCTTGGTGAAAATTAGTATATCATCCAGATATACGACGGCAAACTTTCCGATGAATTCCCTTAGGACTTCATTCATCAGCCTCATGAATGTGCTCGACGTGTTTATCAAGCCAAACGGCATGACCAACCATTCGTACAAACCTTCATTTGTCTTGAATGTTGTCTTCCATTCATCACCTTCCCTCATGAAAATCTGATGATATCTACTCTTCAGATCAATCTTTGAAAAATAATTTGCCCCACTCAGGCAATCCATCAGATCATAAATTCTCGGCAGTGGAAATCTGTATCTGATGGTAATTTTGTTGATTGCTCGGGAGTCGGTGCACATTCTCCAGCCTCCATCTTTCTTCGGACTAAGAACGGTCCGAACAACGCATGGGCTCAGACTTTCTCTGACCAATCCCTTGTCCAACAACTCCTGGACCTGTTTTTTGACCTCCTCATTTTCTTGTGGTGTCAATCTGTACACAGCCTTGTTCAGTAAACTAGCTCCTGGTATGAGATCAATATGATGACTCACACTCCTCATCGATGGCAACGAATGAGGTAATTCATCCACGATGATGTCAGCGAACTCTCCCAGTAGTTCCTGAATCTCATCTGGTAAATCGTCCACTCTTGTGCAGGTCAGAACAATCCTCGGCTTTCTGACAACAAAAAATTGTGGATCTTCCTTCTTCTCCATCTCTGTAAGAAGCTCCTTCCCAGTCATAAGAAGTATTGTGTTGTTTACTTCCGGCTTCACCTCCTTATCCTTTATCGGAAGCAACCTGTGTGTTCTCCCATTCTTTTCCAGGGTATATGTGTTCATTCTCCCATCATGAATCACATTTTTGTCATATTGCCATGGTCTACCCATCAATAAATGACATACATCCATGGGAATAACATCACATAAAATCTTATCATTATATCCTCCTATTTTGAATTCAACCAAGCACTGTTTAGTGACACTCACCTGATGTCCCTTCTATAGCCATGAAACTTTATATGGACTTGGGTGATAAGTCATCTCCAGCTCCAGTTTTTCCCCCATCTTGGTTGAAACGAGATTATTTGTGCTTCCACTGTCCACGATAACTTTGCACACCCTATCCTTGGTCTTGCAAGCTGTTCTGAACAGTCAAGTCCTTTGCACTGGATTTTCTACCTCCTTCTCGGGTATCAAAAGGACTTTATGCATTCCAAGCGATCTTCCGCCTTTGACATCCTCATTTATCTCAGCATCACGCTTCTGAGCTTCAGTGATGTGAGCTTCTCCACTGTCCTTCTTCTTCTCTGGACACTCGAATGAATTGTGCCCATTCTTTCCACATGTAAAACATGTGATTACTCCACCTCGGCCTCTTCCTCTACCTCTGGTACAAGGAAAAGTGTTTGCATCATCATAACTTCCACCCTGCTCGGTATGTTGTGCTCTCTGTTCAACATGTGGTCCTCGCTGTGAGGTTCCACCTCTCTCAACCTTACCCTGAGGTTTCTTCCATTCCTCCTTAGGTTTCTGATATTTCTCCTGGGCAATCGTCTTACCTCTGGGCTGACTCTTGCCTCGCCCTCGCTGTCCTTGCTTTTGGCTCAAATTTTCTTCAGCTTTCAGGGCCATCTGATAAGCATTCTCAACTGTTCGGATGGTTGCCATACTTAATTCATCCTGAATTTCATACCTCAGGCCATTCATATACCTGGAAACCTTTTCATCATCACTCTCCCGATGACCTACTCTCATATTGAGCTTATAGAATTCTTCAGTATACTCTTTTACTGTCATCAACTTCTGCCTCAGGTTCTGCATTCTCCTGAACAACGTGATTTGGTAATCCCTCGGGATGAATTTTGCCTTCATCTTCGCAATCATTCGATCCCAACTTTTGATCTTTTGCTTGCCTTTGGAACGTCTATCTGCTTGAAGCTCGTCCCACCATAATGTTGCATGTCCTTTCAACTTTGTGACAGCATGCCTAACCTTTTTATCCTCTTCGATATCCTCATAATAGAAGTAGGTGTCAAGAGCTCTAATCCAGTCTAACAGCTCTTCTGCATCTAGACTTCCTTCATAAGTTGGAATATCCATTTTGGTCTTGGAACTCATCCGAGCGATAGCCTTAATTAACCGTTCGTTGGCTGCATCCTCAGTTGCAACTTCTCCTTGTTGTTCGGCTTCAACTTCTCCTTCGGAGTCACTTAGATCTCCAGCACTAGCTGTGCGTCTCTGCGCTGCCTCCATATCTTCTAGTCTCGCTTGGAGATCCTGGATTTGCCTTTCCATTTTTGGATTCTGCGTTGGTCTGCCTCTTCTTCTCACCTCCCTGTCTTCAGGATCAGGTGATCGCCTTTCTCTCCTCGGCGGCATGGTGATTTCTCTCTCTCTGCTATGGAAAACAAAGAGTCAGTATCGCTCTAATACCACTCTGACGCAGACGCACCACCCATGGGTACGTCCGCTCACAGGACCTGTCTTTTTCTCAGCCCGAAGAACTCGAAGGTTCTTCTATCTCCCTATCAGAATATCTGCACCCACAGTAATCTGCTACGAGGTCAGCCAAATCTCACGGTCTCGCGAGTTCGTGACCCTAAACCTCCAATTGTCCCTTTCAAATCTCACGATACCCGAGTTAGCGATACGGGTATAGCTCCTTTTCTCTATGCGCGCCTTCACCACATGAAATCATGGACTAGGCTTAATGTTAGTGCCTCTCATGACTTTGCAACTTTGCGACCTCACCGGTTAACCCGTCGAGGTTTCACCCTCCTAGTTCGCGAGTCCCCGAGATGTGCGGTCCCACCTTACGCTCTACCACGTGTCCACAAGAATATCGGCTCCTTGGCACTTAGGGACTCGGCATATCTTTGTGCCACCTGTATTCCACTTACGCTCCGTTCTGGCCCACTCTGCTCCAGCTGTCGAGATATTGCCTTCTCGCGACCTCGTGATATCTGCGTTCAAACTTTCGGATCCTTTCTAGCGAGGTCCCGAATCCAACGGTCGTCCTTATCTCGCGACCTCGCGACCTCGTGACTTGGAGCACCCAAATGTTGGACTCTAAACTTGAGAGCTCCCGAGCTGCGAGATCACCGATCTCTGCCACCTATCCCCATAGATGGATAGCTACGAATCTCTCACCACTTCGCGTCCTCGTAACCTCGCGCCTCGTGGCTTTTAACCCCAAGCACTTGGGCGTTCACCTTACGAGTTCCAAGTTAGCGAGATCCTTGGATCTCTGCCACATGTCCCCTCAATTGGACGATCCGGATCTTCTCGCTACCTCGCCCTCGCGAAGCTAAAGATCCCCCCCTTCGGACCTCAAATGCCTGAGTCTGCGAGATGAGGATCTCCTGACACCCGTCCTCCTTAATCAAACGGCTCTGATCTTATCGCATCTCGCGATATCGCGACTCTGACTTCACAACTTTTGGGGCTTGAACTCCCGAGTTCCCGATACACGACATCACGTGTAGGTTCTACGACTCCTATGACTCGAAATCAACGGCCCTGCCTCTCCTGAGCTTCCAACTCCTTGGAATCTTCTTTCCTTAACTTCCTTGCACCTCTGCAATATCTAACGATCCACAGAACCTTGCGAAATCTCCCGAGAAGATTTCGACCATCCGCTCCTCCTGGTAAATCCCCGAGATGAAAAGAGTATCTCTCCACGAGATTCTTTCGCTGCTTCGCCAACCTGCGACGTTCTCCCCGACTTCACGTCACACTTGTCTATACTGATTCTTCAGCGACTCAAGGACCTATCCTTCCTGAGATTTCCACGTTACTTTGACCTCAACGAGGTTCTTTGCACGCACTCCTTGCGGAAAACCCTGTGGACACTTCAACTGTTCGAGCCTTCTTGACTCTGCGTATGCCGTAGCAGTAGTCCTTCAACACTTCTACTCAGTTTCACAACTGAGACTTCTTCCTTTGCCTGAGCACTCTTTGTACGACTTGTATCACCCACTTCTACTTCTGGGCGAATGAGAGCAAAGGTTCAACTACTGAGCCTTCATCAACGCCCTCTTGCGGATGAATTCAACTGAACTCCTTGCAAGAATCTCCTGGCTCAGATAGAGAAACAATTGAAACTCATTCCCTCTCCCTTTCAGAATTCAGTTAGAAACATGAAATCACATGCACAGCATATACAAAGCAAATGCATAACCAGAAGACAAACATTCATGAGCATAACATCAATACACAGAGAATAGACACATAACCATGGATTCGAATCAAAACTTTCTTCTATTAATTCAATATCTATACATGGGCGTCCTCTACACAATTCTCTGCTTGCTCCACTCTTCTCCTGAATGCTTGATTGCTTATGTTACAATGATACAATGATGGTGTCTATATCCGTTTTCCCTCCTTCCATATAAACTATCAATCTAGACTTAAAGTCCTATCTACCAGCATTAACTAGATTAAATGCCTCCTATCTACTTCAGAAAAGAGTGTATGGCTCGAGGTCTGGTACAATATACAAAAGGCGCTCCTTCATAAAGGATTCATTAAAGGCTTGCGCCACAATCCCAAAGCACTTTCAAAATTTTGGGTTTGATTTTCCAGCTAATCTTTTGCTTGATGTGCTGGCTCGCTTGTTGAGATGGCGATGCTCCTGCATCACCTTAACACAATCTAGGAAATCAAAAATGAAGAAGGGTTCATAGTAATATCCTTTACAGACAAAGCATAAGCTAGAGCTTGTTATTTTCAATCCCTTTTCAAAGCATCAGAAGGGTGCCCTATTCGAGATATATTTAGGTAGTTAGATAATTTCAACCCTTCGTTACAAAATACATGAAAAAAGGTCTCATGGAGGATGTGTTAGAGTCTGAAGTTTTAGCTTGTCTCTCTTTTTTGAAACATGGAAAGAGCCCCATCCTCAACGAATTAATAGTTGAAGAACAACTTGATTTTCTCCAAAACAGACAAATCCAATATGCCATCTTGTTTTCTTAAGAAGTTCTTTACTTAGTGAAGAAAGGGAAATAAAATATGATTATATTGAAGCTTGACCTTTCTAAATCTTATGATCGAGTGAATTGGACCATTCTAAGACTAGTCTTAGTCCATATGGGGATCACTTTAGAAGTGGTTATGTGGGTTATGGGGTGTCTCCATTATGTCTCTTTAGTTGTGTTAATTAATGGTTCCCCCTCAAGGTTCTTCAAGGCCTCAAGAGGTCTAATATAAAGATTCCCCCTCTCCCAATTTTCATTCCTTATCGTTGTTGAAGCTCTCAGTAGGATTCCCAAAAAAGAAAAATATATCGGGTCATTAAGACGGGTTAAGGATCAGAAAGGGAATCCATCTCTGACCTTATTTTCATTGACATCATCTTATGTTGAGCCTATGGATCATCCACTGATATAAGATGGTTAAAAGAGATCCTTTATCTCTATTGTATGGTTATTGTGATGGAAATCAAATTTGACAAGTCGTGCCTCATTTTACATCAATGTTGTACCTAGGAATAAGAAATGATCATGGATCTTATCCCTGCTCCTAGGTGCAATTTGGACAATGGATTCAAATACTTGGGGATTTTTTTAAAACTAGAAAACTACAGATTTGTGGATTGGGAATGGCTTGTCAATATGATCGAATTCGTAATATTGATTTGTTTCAATCGCCTTCTCTCTAGAAGAGGTAGACGAGTGTTACTTAAGTCGGTGTTGGAAAGTATTCCAGTGTATTGGCCCTCCATAGTGATGATTCCAAAGTGAATCCCATCCATAATACAAAAGGTTAACTTTCAATGCTTGTTGTTGGGGAAATGAAAGATTGGAGGCATTCCTTTAGCTCGATGGTTTTCTTTAAATTCCACTAAGGGTTTAGGTGGGTGGGGTCGAAATAACATCTTCAATTTTACCCAAGAATTGGTCGAACATAGTCTATGGGGACTAGTGCACAATAAATATTTATGGGAGCGAGTTTTATGCTACAAATACCTTCCCAATTATTCAATTATAGAATGGTTTGGGTGGCCTAGAAAATTAATGAAAGGATTGCTTGTTTGGAAATCTATAGGTACAACCTTACCGCTAGTGGGTGATTGGACTATTTGGAAGATCAGTGATGGAAAGTAGGTTTATATTGGGAAATATATGTGGCTAAGGGCTAGCAACAAATTTCTATTTTATGAATATGTCTCCCAAGATTTGGTAAGGAAGGGGGTTCTATCTTTGAATGATGCTAAGGCCTTGATGCCTCAGCTAAGAGGAAGAGAGGGGTGGAAATATGAAGACTCCTTAGGCTTAGACGGGGAACTATCCAAAGAATGGAATCACTACATAGACCTTCTTCTTACTAATTTCATTTATTCAGATGAATAAATCCTTGACTCACTTTGTTGGTCCAAAAACCCTTCTACCAA
>ML780657.1:971573-1006978 GCA_009831015.1 Picea engelmannii | reverse complement strand
AATCCTGTAGGGAAGCCATGCATGTGGGTCCAAAAAAGTGGTGGTGGGGCTACTTATGGAAGTTCAATTCCCCCTTGAAATACAAAATCGCTTTATGGATGGCCTTAAATAATAAATTTTGGACTTGGTAAAATGGAGTAAAAAGTGGATCGATTGGCCCCAATTTTTTCTCTTTATGAAAAAATGATGTAGACTTTATATCTCATATTTTATTTCTTTTATTTATGCAGTCTAGGTAATGAAGAAAATTTAAGAGAAATTAAAGGCTAAGGCTAACTGGAATAAAGATAACCTTGAATACTTCTTTATCGAATGGATCTATAATAAACCTGTCAGCCAATTCAAATGTATGTCAATCCTCGAAGTTACAAACATGTGGTGGGCTCAAAGTTCAAACCTATTCAGGGATACTAATGACACTGAATAAAGAAAGCAAGTTCAAATAAAATACAAATACTAATAATCACAGGAATCCAGTGATCCTAGGACTTTATTTTGAGATCCCATGGGGATATTTTGATGGGGGGTGCCAAGGAAATCCTTCATTCTACAGAGTGGGGATAGTCATGTTCATAAAGAAGACTCATTATATTCACATTAGATATCTTCCAATCTTTGGAACTAACAATAAGGAAGATATTTTTTCTCTGTGGTCCCTCCTGGAGGCTACAAAAGAAAAGGACATCAAGAAGTTGTAGGTCCTATAGAATTCCAAACTGGTTATAGATTGGGCACACCAAAATAATAATGTTCAAAATATTCGGTTGGCCCCTATCGTGAGGGATAAAAAATGGCTTACCAATATTTTGAATGACTATCTTTCATCCATATCCTCAAAGAACTCAATGATAAAGATGATGAGTTATCCAAAGAAGCATAGTTACTTCTTGTTGGAGTCTTTGGCTACTATGAATTCATAGATTGAGAATATATAGAGACTATGTAATTTTGGTTGTAAGATAATACAGTTGAAGGATGTAGTAGATAGATATTTACTCTATGTAAATGAAGGTAACATAAAGAATTTGAGGATAGGGTGAAATTTTTTTTTTTATAGAAGGAAAAAAGGTTTCATCTTTTTGTAAAATAGAAAATCAACCAAAAGATCAATAGTCTCTCCAAAATGAAAATTATAAGATGGATTGTATATTATTAAGGGACAAAAGGTCTATGATATGGACTGTAACATGTATATTCTCCTTTTTGAATATAAAATATTTTTTTCCCTGGGAAAAAAAGGCCATTTACGGAGTTGGTACTCATTAATGATGAGACAACAAGTAGTTATGTTTTTTCTATTTAAATATCTAGGAGGCTATGTAATGGTTTGTTGACTATTTTTTTGTTTGGATATTTTCTCAATGAAAGGTTGCTCCACCTTAAGAGGCAAGTGAACATTGTTTTCTTTCTTCTAAATATAATTAATACAAGGGCTCAATTTGCATATTTTACCTCATTATCTCTTGTATCTAGTTTCTTGCACTTGTTATCTCTATTTTCCTAGTTTATGTTTCAAGTTTAAGAGTTAAGTAAAATTGCAAGTGGTATGAAATCTCTTTCATGAGCTATGACGCCTCAAAATTTTAGTATAAATTTTTTCAAGCTAGAGACGTATTCAAGGGTTTTTAAATAAAATATAGATCTATCATTTAGTGGGTAAAAGTGTGTCTTGGTAAGAATACACGGAAATAAAATTGGAATCACTTTGCCGGAAACCTTTTTAATGCATGTTGGTACCCCTTGTAACGACCCCGATCATTACGAAAACATGCGACACATAAAAAGTGTAATATTTTTTTTTTATTTTAAGCAGGGAAGTAACAACGACAAACAATCAATCAACACAACTCAATGACGAACACAATGCATCATGCATCAAACAAACATAACGACCTTGCATACTATAACATGATGTAGTTGGAAGCCACATACGACAATCAATCAAACGACAATAAAAACAACTACCCGTTTGTCCTACCCTGCAAGGTTACGACCTATAGGACACATAAGCAACGCTCAAGCTCAGGTTCTCATCAATTTTGACCATTTAAGGTCTCAAGGATGACGACTATTCTGAGGAACAAGGAGGTGTCTACATCCTGCCTGACACAAGAAAGACCACGCCTACTAAGCTAAAAGACAACATCAATCAACCAAAAACAACAACATCAATGACACAAGTAACTAGAACCTTCCCGATGAGTGAGAGACAATCACATTGGCGTTACAAAACCAATACAACCTTAATTACAAAACAACATCATCCACATCGAGAGGTGCATGACCCTAATTTGGGTTATCATATGCGCTTCTTGATCATCGTGCACAATGATCCAATCTTACAGAATCATGTCGCCACAGTGCAACAAGCACACTAGGGACCCAAGCACAATAAGAACAAATCTAAACCTTTGACCAAACATAAAATTCAATTGTTCCAAAATCCAACTTGCATGGGCATACATTATACGAAACCAAATGAGAGCATTGTAATCAATCTAGCTAAATGGGGTGCAATGTAACTACAATCAAGATACGGTTAGAAATTGCAACATTCTAGATGTATCTCACAACTATCATACCATCATAAAAATATTCTAGCACATTTCATCCAACCTCAATCAAAATCCAAAAACTTATAAAAACACTTCCCTCCATTTAAAGAAAACCCCTCATAACATCATAAGGAACTGAAGTGTCATTTGTAACTGAATAATCATTGTTTACCCTTAATAAATCATTAATTAACATAAATCAAAATATTTCCTCATTCTTCCTAATTTACAAACCTGCTCATCATTAGGAAGAATGAGCATCAATTATATTTGAATAAATTAATATTATCCTATGAAAATTATCATTTAACATAAGGCATTTGCTCCCCAACTTTCTTTCAATTACAACTCCTTTACATCATTATGAAGAAAAGAGCATCATTTATATTTGAATAAATAAATATTTATCTTATAAAATTAGCATTTAACATAAGAAAATAAATAACTAGACAAGTTAAAGTGAAGATACCATCATTTTCAAGGATTAATCCTTCCCGTCCATCTATCTGAAAAATACATCCTATTAACATTACGAATGAATAAGTGGATGTCTTCTAATTAACAATTGTCATTAAGAATCCACATGCAAGCTTACAATAGTTATTATCATAACTGATTTTTATACAATTGAATTAAAGACATTCCAAAAGTTCCTTGAAACCCTATTAGAGTCTTATCTGGAATGCATTCAAGGGAGAAGAACTGATTTAAAAAAAAATGTAAAACAAATTCAACTATTAAAACTAATAGAAATAATTAAACTATTATATAACTGTTGTATCCACCATTAACATGGAACTATTAAGATAAAGAAAAAAAATTAAAATGATTTAAAATTGTTAATCAATTTAACTGTTATAGTATTGTTATAATCATAATGAGGTGGTTACGATAGTTGTTTTAATTATAGCTGTAGTCACGACATCCAACATTAAAGTAATAAATTGATATAAAAATAGCCACGTCACTGTTTACTCAAGAATTTCAGAAAGTAAACAAAGGAAACTGCCACTGTGATAAAGATATCTTCCATCCAGGTAAACAAACAAAGGAACCCTCCATTTCCATAAATATCGCTTCCATCTAGGTGTCAATATGCCCCATTTTTACTGGGCCTTGGGATGTTACACGATCTTGAGTCTCAGCTCGACCAACAAGTCTCATGTGACACACTAGAAAGTTTGACTAGAGAGAGAAAGAATAACCACTGCTCTGTTTGTGGATTGTGTGCATTGGAAAATATGACATCAATGGACAAGACATAACAATGATCAGGCGATGTTGATTGGAGATATGATGCAGCACGCGCCACCCGGGCACATCTGCTACCACCAGGACCTTCTTTTCTTCCCAGGACCGAAGAGCTAAATTACTCTTCAAATCCCCTATCGGGAATCTTCTACCCCACAGGATGTTCTTTATGATCTCCCGGCTGTCTTATCGGGAAATCGAACCTCGCGTGATCGTGAGTCCTGAAAACACAGATTCGGGTCTCACAAAACCCCGAAACCCGATGAGTATTTACCAAGGCTTTCCTTACTCTTGTCGGGATTTTACCCGTTGGGAAATTAGAACTTACAATGTCGTAAGTCACTTACCTCTCGTGTCCCCGATTCCCGATCCCCGATGCCACCTATCTCTTTTACTACGCTTTGTGACCCCATGCACTGACCAGTGGTTGCCGAGATATTGCCTCTCGCGACCTCGCAAACTTTGACACAAATCTTCGCGGTGCCAACTCGCGAAGCTCTGAGCTCACGATATGTCGATGCCACCTGTCGCTAACTCCCTGCTGCGGTTGACCTTCCAACACCTGTCCTCCACTGCGGACCTTAACCCTTTTGGGAAATCACGTTTCGGGATATCGCGATTTCCGTGGCCAATGTTCACAGGATCTTCAATTCCCCGAACCTCGATATAACTTTCCACCTATTCTCCACTCAGTGCTATGACGACGTGGATAGCGTGTTTCGGAATTTCGTGATTCTTCCTGCAGTGAATTCTCACGACATTGATAACCCCGAATTACCGAACTCCGATGCACGTGAGGACTAGCCCTTCCACATCACCACTTCCTCCCCCGTCATCGGGTATTGCGGAATCGCGATTTCAATTGTAGTGTTTCCTTTGCTTGGGAAAATCCTGAATGCCGAACCCCGACTCTCCGGGATTTCTGACACGTGTCCAGTTCGGGATCTACGGCTATACTCCTTTCGGGAAGTCGCGGGTCGCGATTTCTCCCCATGAGAATTCTATGTTCCTGGAGACTCCGATTCTCCGATGAGTCAAGTCCCGATGAGCTCTGGCTCCTTCCCTGCGCACTGAGGGTTTTAAACCATGCACATATCCCACTAGATCTGACAGTTGTCGGGACTTTGCCAATCTTCCCCTGCGAATCCGGACCGTCGATTTCTCCTCTTTGGAGATTTCTCGAAAATGACTAAGTGCTCCTTCCCGCACTTTGCTTTTCAAAGCCTGCACTTGGAACTCGTTCCTGAAACGTCCACACACAACTCCCAGTGCTTTCCTTTGACGAAATCATGAAGGTGCTACACCTCCAGAGCTTTTCAACTCTGACTCTCTCGGAGGAACCTGTGTGCACTCCTTGCGCTCAATATTCAACAACTTCAAATGTTGAATACTTCAGACTCTGTGCAACTCCTGCAACAACAGTCTTAAATCTCCTTTTGCTCAGATTAACTACTGAGACTTTTGCTTCCACCTATGCACTCTTCGCACAGCTGCAATGAACCACTTCAACTTCTAGGTGAATGAGAACAAAAGTTAATCTATTGAACCTTCATCAACGCACTCTTTGCGGATGAATTCGACTGCACCCTTTGTAGGAATCTCCTGGCTCAGATAGAGGAACAATTGAAACTTATTTCCTTTCTCTTCAGTTAAAGCCTGAAATCACATGCACAACATATACAAAGCAAGTGCATAACCAGAAAACAAACATTCATGAGCACAACATCAACATAGAGAAACAACCCCAGCCATGAATTTGAATCAGAACTGTCTTCTATTAATTCAAAAACATCTGTACATGGGTGTTCTTCACAATTTTCTCTGCTTGCTCTTCTCTTCTGAATGTTGTTGAATAATGTTACAATAATACAATGAGGGTGTCTATATCCGTTTTCCCTCTCGAACTCTAAAACTATCCAATCTGAAATAAATCCTATCTACCTGCATTAAATCTATTAATTGCCTCCTATCTATTTCAGACAAGAGCGTATGGCTCGAGGTCTGATACATTTATAAAGGCGCTCCTTCATAAAGGATTCATTTAAAACTTGCTCTACAATCCCAAAGAACTTTCAAAAATTTGGGTTTGCTTATCCAGCTAATCTCTGCTTGATGTGCTGGCTCGCTTGTTGAGTTGGCAATGCTCATGCATCATACTCCTCGGCTTGAAAACTTTCATGGGCTCCTATCCATGAGCTCCTGCATGGTCTGTCCATGCTTTTGAATGACTGCTTCTATCTCCCAGCTGGCATCTTCCACTGGGTGATTCTTCCATTTCACCAGATACTCGAAGTATTGCTTCCGTCGAGTTCTTTTGCTGACTCTTTTGTCTAGTATACGCTCCATCTGTGGCCTTTCTGCAATCGACATTTTCTTCTGCCACTGAATTTCTGGCTGTTCATCACCTCCAGCTCCTGCTTCTTCATCCTTATATGGATATAAGTCTGAAACATTGAATATCGGAGATATTCCAATGTCATCCGACAACGCAATCTCATAAGCGTTTTCTCCCAATTTCTTCAGGACTCTGCATGGCCCAATTTTCTTCATTTTTAGCTTGTTGTATGTTCCCCTTGGGAACCTTTCCTTCCTCATATGTGCCAGAACTAGATCACCAACTTCGAACTGAAGTTGTCTCCGATGCTGATCCGCTCTGCGCTTATATCCCTGATTTGATTCTAGCAATCGCTTCTTCACTCTGTTGTGAATTTCTTCCATCGCCTCTGCGAATTCTTTAGCACTTTCACTCTTTGTCATTATCTATTCTGAATCCCTCAATTCAGATAATCCTCTTGGATGCCTGCCATATACAATCTCAAACGGACTTTTTCCTGTGCTTCTGTTCACTGAATCGTTGTAAGCAAACTCTGCCTGTGGCAACACATTGTCCCAGCTGTTGTGGTGTTTTGTCACCAGGTGATGCAGGAGCATCGCCCACAACAAGTGAGCCAGCGTGGAAGGAAATGAACAGCTGGACAAGCCAGCAGAAAGTTTTTAAATTTTCATTCAAGAGGATGTGCCAATGTATAAATGCACCATTTATGAAAGCACCTTTTGTATGTTGTATCAGACCTCGAGCCATACGCTCTTGTTTGAATTAGATAGAAGGCATTTAATAGATTTAATGTAGGTAGATAGGATTTATTTCTAGATTAGACAGTTTTAGATTTCGGGAGGGAAACAGATATAGACACCCTCACTTGTACATTGTAACATTATTCAGAATCAAGCATTCAGAAGAAAAGAGCAAGCAGGGAAATTGTGAAGAACACCCATGTACAGATGTGTTGAATTAATAGAATGGAATTCTGATTCAAATTCATGGCTGGTGTTGTTTCTTTGTGTATGTTGTTTATGTGCTCATGAATGTTTGTTTTCTGGTGATGCATTTGCTTTGTATATGCTGTGCATGTGATTTCAGGTTTTAGCTAAAGTCAGAAAGGGAAGAGAATAAGTTTCAATTGTTTCTCTATCTGAGACGGGAGATTCCTGCCAATCTTGCAGTTGAATTCATCCACAAGGAGTGCGTTGATGAAGGCTCAGTAGTTTAACCTTTATTCTCATTTACCCAGGAGTGGAATTGAGTTGTTAAAGCCGGGCGAGGAGTGCGCAGGCAGGAGAAGAAGTCTCAGTTCCAAATTTGAGAAAAGGGAAATTGAAGATTGCTGCTGCAGGAAGTGTGCAGAGTCGAAGGGATTCAACACTTAGGAGTTGTTGAAAGATTGCGCAAGGTGTGTGCATAAATTCCTCTGAAGGAGTCAGAGTAGAGAAGCTCAGGAGGTTTAGAACCTTTGTGGGTATCGTCAAAGAAGAGCACATGAAGTGTGCCGTGAAACATTTCAAGGAAGAGTTTTTAGTGCAGGTGTGGAAGGCAAGTGCGAGAGGAAACACTTAGTCATTTTAAGAAATCCTCGAGGAGGAGGGATCGGTGGCCAGGATCCACAGAGGAGATTGACGAAGTTTCGTCAGCCGTCAGATCTCGGGAAAGTTGCGCAGGATTTAAGCCTAGCGAATAAGAGAAGGAGTCAGGGAGTCATCGGGACTTGACTCATCAAAAAATTGGGGTTCTCAGTGACGAGAGAACTGTGACCACAGGAGTTGCGAAACTCTGAATCACGACGAACACACAGCAACAGGGTCACCGCAGAAGACAGATGTCATCAGGGTTCAGGACTTGGAGAGCCTCGTGAGTTTGTGTAACGGGAATCGTGATTTCCCAAAACGTGATTTCCCGATTGCACGGAAGTCGGAGCCATAGGCACTGGAGAGGAGGACAGGTGTCGGAGAAGTCAACCTTTGTAGGGGTCAACGCAAGGTGGCATCGGGAATCAAAAATTTCGAGGGCGTGAGTTTCGTGCATATCATTTCCGCGAAGTCCGAAACTCCGACAGGAGCAGGCTGTGGTCTCATGGAATGGCAGTTCATATGCGGAAGGGGCTAACCTAAAGGGGCTTGGAGCGGAGGAAAGTGCCATCGCGAATTGGAGTTCGGAGGTTCGTGGTGCCAGAGAAACACGACATCGCATATGTTGACTTCTCGATAGGGAAATCCCCGACAGGAACGAAGAAGTATTGGCATTGAGACCCATCGGGTTCCGGGGTTTTGGATAGCATGAGGAACGTGCCCACGAGTTTCATGATAACGCGAAACCTGATTTCCCGATAAGATAAAGGGGAGGTTGCAGGGAGAGAGTTCTGTGGGTATTGAAGAGGTCCCAATAAGGGATAAGAAGAGTATTTTAGCTCTTCGGGCCCGTGAAGAAGAAGGTCCTGGTAGTAACAGGCATGTCGGGTGGTGCGTGCTGCGTCAGAGTGGTATCAGAGCAAGGGATTTACTCTTTGTTTTCTGCAAGAGGGAGGAAGAAGAATTTTCCATGCCGCCCAGAAGGGAGAGACAATCACCTGTCCCAGAGGACAGGGAGGTGAGAAGAAGAGGCAGGCTGGCAGGAAATCCAGAAATGGAGAGACAAATGTGAGATCTCTGAACAAGACTCGAGGAGATGGAGACAGCTCAGAGACGTGGAGTTAATGCTGGGGATCTTAGTGATTCTGAAGTTGAAGAGGAAGCTGGACATGAAGAAGAGGTCATAGCAGAAGACGCATCAACCGAACGGTTGATCAAAGCTATCACCCGAATGAGTTCAAAAACAAAAATGGACATTCCAGTCTATGAAGGAAGTCTGGATGCAGAAGAGCTGTTGGACTGGATTCGAGCTCTTGACACCTACTTCGATTATGAAGATATTGAAGAGGATAAAAAGGTAAGGCATGTTGTCACTAAACTGAAAGGACATGCAGCATTATGGTGGGACGAGCTTCAAGCAGATAGGCGTTCCAAAGGCAAGCAAAAGATCAAAAACTGGGATCGAATGATTTCAAAGATGAAGGCAAAGTTCATCCCAAGGGATTATCAGATCACACTATTTAGGAGGATGCAGAACCTGAGACAGAAGTTGATGACGGTAAAGGAGTATACTGAGGAATTCTATAAGCTCAATATCAGAGCAGGTCATTGGGAGAGCGATGATGAAAAAGTTGCCAGGTATATAAATGGCCTAAGGTATGAAATTCAGGATGAATTAAGTATGGAAACCATCCGAACAGTTGAGGATGCTTATCAGATGGCTCTGAAAGCTGAAGAAAAGCTGAGCCGAAAGCAAGGATAGCGAGGGCGAGGCAGGAGTCAGCCCAAAGGCAAGATAGTTGCCCAGGAGAAATACCAGAATCCCAAGGAGGAATGGAAGAAACCTTAGGGTAAGGTTGAGAGAGGTGGAACCTCACAGCGAGGACCACATGTCGAACAGAGGGTGCAACATACCGAGCAGGGTGGCGGTTTTGCTGATGCAAACACTTTTCCTCATACTCGAGGTAGAGGAAGAGGCCGAGGTGGAATTATCACATGTTTCACATGTGGGAAAAATGGGCACAAGTCATTCGAGTGTCCAGAGAAAAAGAAGGACATCGGAGAAGCTCACATCGCTGAAGCGCAGAGGCGTGATGTTGAGAATGAAGATGTAGACAGTGGGAGGTCGCTGACGATGCGTAAAATTATCTTAACACCTGGGAAAGAGGTGGAGGACTTAGCACAAAGGACCAGACTGTTCAGGACAGCTTGCAAAGCCAAGGACTGGAAATGCAAGGTTATTGTGGATAGTGGTAGCACAGACAATCTCATTTCGACTGAGATGGTGGAGAAATTAGAGTTGGAAATGACTGATCACCCGAGTCCATATAGAGTTTCATGGCTACAGAAAGGACACCAAGTGAGTGTTACGAAACAATGCTTGGTTGAATTCAAAATAGGTGGGTATAATGATAAAATCTTGTGTGATGTTATTCCCATGGATGTATGCCATTTATTGCTGGGTAGACCGTGGCAATATGACAAAAATGTAGTTTATAATGGGAGAATGAACACATATACCCTGGAGAAAAATGGGAGAACACATAGGTTGCTTCCGATAAAGGATAAGGAGGTGAAACCGGAAGTAAACAACACAATACTTCTCATGAGTGGGAAGGATCTTCTTACAGAGATGGAGAAGAAGGAAGATCCACAATTCTTTGTTGTCAGAAAGCCGAGGATTGTTCTGACTAGCACAAGAGTGGATGACTTACCAGATGAAATTCAGGAACTGCTGGAGGAGTTCGCTGACATCATCGTGGACGAATTACCTCATTCGTTACCACTAATGAGGAGTGTGAGTCATCATATTGATCTCATACCAGGAGCCAGTTTACCGAACAAGTCTGCGTACAGATTGATGCCACAAGAAAATGAGGAGGTCAAGAAGCAGGTCCAGGAGTTGTTGGACAAGGGATTGGTCAGAGAAATTCTGAGTCCGTGCGCTGTTCCGACCGTGCTTAGTCCGAAGAAAGATGGAGGTTGGAGAATGTGCACCGACTCAAGAGCGATCAACAAAATTACCATCAGGTACAGATTTCCACTGCCGAGAATGGATGATCCAATGGATTGCCTGAGTGGGGAAAATTATTTTTCAAAGATAGATTTGAAAAGCAGATATCATCAGATTCACATGAGGGAAGGTGATGAATGGAAGAAATCATTCAAGACAAATGAAGGTTTTTATGAATGGCGGGTCATGCCATTTGGTTTGACAAATGCACCTAGCACATTCATGAGATTGATGAACGAAGTCCTGAAGGAGTTCATCGGGAAATTTGTTGTCGTATATATGGATGATATACTGATTTTCAGCAAGACAAAGGCTGAACATTTGAAACATTTGGCCATTGTGATGAGAAATCTACAGCAGGAGAAGCTGTTGATAAACACGAAGAAATCTTTGTTCATGAAAACAAAGCTCATTTACTTGGGGTTCGTCATTTCGGCGAATGAATTAAAAATGGATCCAAGTAAGGTGGAAGTGATTAAAAATTGGCCATCACCCAGAAATGTTTTTGAGGTGAGGAGTTTCCATGGTTTGGCTAGTTTCTACTGAAAGTTCATTAGGAATTTTAGTGGAATTAGCGCAGTGATGATGGATACTGTGAAGAAGCCGCATAAGTCTTTTCATTGGACTGAAGAGGCTGAGAAGAGCTTCAATCTGATGAAGTGAAAGATCACAGAGCAACCAGTGTTGGTGTTTCCAGATTTTAAGAAGACATTTCAGGTGAAATGTGATGCAAGCGGATACGCCATAGGAGCAGTCTTAAGCCAGGAAGATAGACCAGTTGCCTATTTCAACGAGAAGTTGGATGAAGAAAAACTAAAGTACTCCACGTATGATAAAGAGTTTTATGCTATCATACAGGTGTTGAAGAAGTGGAGGCATTATTTGATCCTGAAGGAATTTGTTATGTATAGTGATAATCATGCATTACAGTTTGTGACTCAGCAGGAGAAGCTGAATCAGAAACATGCAAAATGGGTAGAGTATATGTAGAATTTTACATTTGTAATTAAACACATTTCAGGGACTGCTAACAAAGTGGATGATGCTTTGAGCAGGAAATGTTTGTTGCTGCAGGAGTTCCGAGTCAAAACATTGGGCTTTGAAAATCTCAGGGACATGTATGCAAGAGATGCAGATTTCGGAGAAGCGTATGAAGCAGCTGAGAATCTAGTTCTCAGAGATCGGAGTTCTTGGATAGACTATATGATCCAGGAGGGATTGCTGTTCAGAGGCAATCAATTGTGCATTCTGAATTGCTCCATGAGGGAGAACTTAATGAAAGAAAAGCACAGTGGAGTCTTGGCAGGACATTTTGGAAAAGACAAGACCTTTGCGAAGCTGAGCGAATCATATTTTTGGCCAGGCATGCGAGCAAATGTCAAGAGGTTTGTTGACAGGTGTCGAATTTGTCAACATTCAAAGGGCAGAAAGCAGAATGCAGGTTTTTATCAGCCATTGCCCATACCGGGGAGGCCATGGGAGGCAATTAGCATGGATTTTGTATTGGGTTTTCCGAGGATGCAAAGAGGTGTTGATTCTGTCTTTGTAGTAGTAGACAAGTTTTCAAAGATGGCACACTTCATTCCATGCCAGAAGACCAGTGATGTGACGCACATCGCAAATATGTTTTTCAAAGAGATTGTTAGACTTCATGGATTGCCGAGAAGCATTGTATCGGACAGGGATACAAAATTCATAGGGCATTTTTGGAGGACGCTATGGAAGAAGCTAGGAACTAACTTGGCGTTTAGTTCTGCTTATCATCCTCAGACGGATGGACAAACAGAAGTGGTCAACAAGAGTCTGGGAGACTTACTCAGAAGCCTAGTGACAGAGCACCACAACAATTGGGATAATGTGGTGTCACAGGCAGAGTTCACGTACAACGATTCAGTGAACAGGAGCACAGGTAAAATTCCATTTGAAATTGTATGTGGTAGGCAACCGAGAGGAGTATCTGAACTGCGGGATTCAGAACAGACTGCTAATAGCAGTGCTAGTGCTGAAGAGTTTGTTGAAGCGATGAAAGAACTTCACAGTAAGGTGAAGCAGGGACTGGTTGATTCAAATCGAGAGTACAAACGCAGAGCGGATCAGCATTGAAGACGACTTCAATTCGAAGTTGGTGATCTAGTTCTAGCACATCTGAGGAAGGAAAGGTTCCCAAGGGGAACATACAACAAGCTGAAGATGAAGAAAATTGGGCCATGCAGAGTCCTGAAGAAACTGGGCGAAAATGCTTATGAAATTGAGTTGTCGGATGACATTGGAATATCGACGACATTCAATGTCTCAGACTTATATCCATATAAGGCTGAGGAAATGGGAGCTGGAAGTGATGAACAGCTAGAAGTCCAGTGGCGGAAGCAGATTCCGATTGCAGAGAAGTCGCAGATGGAGCGTATACTGGACAAGCGAGTAGGTAAAAAGACCAGGAGGAAAGAATACTATGAGTACTTGGTCAAATGGAAGAATCACCCAGTGGAGGATGCCAGCTGGGAGACAGAAGCAGTGATTCAAAGGCATGGACAGACCGTGCAGGAGCTCATGGACAGGAGCCCATGAAATCTTTCAAGCCGAGGAGTATGATGCAGGAGAATCACCCACAACAAGTGAGCCAGCGTGGAAGGAAATGCATAGCTGGACAAGCCAGCAGAAAGTTTTTGAATTTTCATTTAAGAGGATGTGACAATGTATAAATGCACCATTTGTGAAAGCAACTTTTGTATGTTGTATCAGACCTCGAGCCATACGCTCTTGTCTGAATTAGATACAAGGAATTTAATAGATTTAATGCAGGTAGATAGGATTTATTTCTAGATTAGACAGTTTTAGATTTCGGGAGGGAAACGGATATAGACACCCTCACTTGTACATTGTAACATTATTCAGAATCAAGCATTCAGAAGAAAAGAGCAAGCAGGGAAATTGTGAAGAACACCCATGTACAGATGTGTTGAATTAATAGAATGGAATTCTGATTCAAATTCATGGCTGGTGTTGTTTCTCTGTGTATGTTGTTTATGTGCTCATGAATGTTTGTTTTCTGGTGATGCATTTGCTTTGTATATGTTGTGCATGTGATTTCAAGTTTTAGCTGAAGTCAGAAAGGGAAGAGAATAAGTTTCAATTGTTTCTCTATCTGAGCCGAGAGATTCCTGCCAAGATTGCAGTTGAATTCATCCGCAAGGAGTGTGTTGATGAAGGCTCAGTAGTTTAACCTTTATTCTCATTTACCCAGGAGTGGAATTGAGTTGTTAAAGCCGGGCGAGGAGTGCGCAGGTAGGAGAAGAAGTCTCAGTTCCAAATCTGAGAAAAGGGAAATTGAAGACTGCTGCTGCAGGAAGTGTGCAGAGTCGAAGGGATTCAACACTTAGGAGTTGTTGAAAGATTGTGCAAGGGGTGTGCATAAATTCCTCTGAAGGAGTCAGAGTAGAGAATCTCAGGAGGTTTAGAACCTTTGTGGGTATCGTCAAAGAAGAGCACAGGAAGTGTGCCGTGAAACATTTCAAGGAAGAGTTTTTAGTGCAGGTGTGGAAGGCAAGTGTGAGAGGAAACACTTAGTCATTTTAAGAAATCCTCGAGGAGGAGGGATTGGCGGCCAGGATCCACAAAGGAGATTGGCGAAGTTCCATCAGCCGTCAGATCTCGGGAAAGTTGCGCAGGATTTAAGCCTAGCGAATAAGAGAAGGAGTCAGGGAGTCATCGGGACTTGACTCATCAGAAAATTAGGGTTCCCGGTGACGAGAGAACTGTGACCGCAGGAGTCGTGAAACTCCGAATCACGATGAACACACAGCTACAGGGTCACCACAGAAGACAGATGTCATCGGGGTTCAGGACTTGGAGAGCCTCGTGAGTTTGTGTAACGGGAATCGCGATTTCCTGAAACGTGATTTCCCGATCGCACGGAAGTCCGAGCCATAGGCACTGGAGAGGAGGACAGGTGTCGGAGAAGTCAACCTTTGCAAGGGTCAACGCAAAGTGGCATCGGGAATCGGATAATCAAAAATTTTGAGGGCACGAGTTTTGCGCATATCATTTCCGCGAAGTCCGAAACTCCGACGGGAGCAGGCTGTGGTCTCATGGAACAGTAGGTCATATGCGGAAGGGGCTAACCTGAAGGGGCTTGGAGCGGAGGAAAGCGCCATCGCGAATCAGAGTTCGGAGGTTCGTGGTGCCAGAGAAACACGACATCGCATATGCCGATTTCCCGATAGGGAAATCCCCGACAGGAACGAAGAAGTATCGGCATTGAGACCCATCGAGTTCCGGGGTTTTGGATAGCATGAGGAACGTGCCCACGAGTTTCGCGATAACGCGAAACCCGATTTCCCGATAAGATAAAGGGGAGGTCGCAGGGAGAGAGTTCTGTGGGTATTGAAGAGGTCCCGATAAGGGATAAGAAGAGTATTTTATCTCTTCGGGCCTGTGAAGAAGAAGGTCCTAGTAGTAGCAGGCGTGCTGGGTGGTGCATGCTGCGTCACCAGGCTTCTGAGTAAATCTCCCAGACTCCTATTTACGACCTCTTTTTGCCCATCCATCTGAGGATGATAGGCAGAACTAAACATTAAGTTAGTTCCCATCTTCTTTCAGAGTGTCCTCCAGAAATTTCCAATGAACTTTGTATCCCTGTCCGATACTATACTTCTGGGTAAACCATGAAGTCTAACAATCTCCTTGAAGAACAAATTCGCGATATGAGTTGCATCGCTGGTCTTCTGGAATGGAATAAAATGTGCCATTTTGGAAAACCTGTCAACTACCACAAAGATTGAATCATGTCCTCTTTGCGTCCTCGGTAATCCTAATATGAAATCCATGTTGATTTCATCCCATGGCCGCTTGGGTATGGTTAACGATTGATAGAATCCTGCATTCTGCTTCCTGCCCTGTGAATGCTGGCAAACTCTGCACCTATCAACAAACTTCTTGACATCTGTTCGCATCTTTGACCAAAAGTATTCTCTTCTCAGCTTTGCAAATGTCTTATCATGGCCAAAATGCCCTGCTAATCCACCACTGTGCTTCTCTTTTAGCAGATTCTCCCTCATGGAGCAATTCGGAAGGCATAACTGATTGCCTCTGAATAACAGTCCATTCTGGATCATGTATTCCATCCACGGGCTTCTGTCTCCAAGAACTAGATTCTCAGCTGCCTCATATGCCTCTGCAAAATCTACATCACCTGCATACATGTCCTTAAGGTTTTCAAAGCCCAACGTCTTGACTCAGAACTCCTGCAGCAACAAACACTTCCTGCTCAAAGCATCAACCACTTTGTTAGTAGTCCCTGAAATGTGTTTAATTACAAATGTAAAATTCTGCATATATTCTACCCATTTAGCATGTTTCTGATTCAGCTTCTCCTGCTGAGTCACAAACTGCAATGCATGATTATCACTATGAAAAACAAATTCTTTCGGGATCAAATAATGTCTCCACTTCTTCAGCGCATGTATGATAGCATAAAATTCTTTATCATACGTTGAGTACTTCAGTTTTGCCTCATCCAGCTTCTCACTGAAATATGCAATTGGTCTATCCTCCTGGCTCAAGACCGCTCCTATGGCAAAGCCACTTGCATCACATTTCACCTGGAACACCTTCGAAAAATCTGGCAACACCAAAACTGGCTATTCGGTGATCTTTCGCTTCAACAGATTGAAGCTCTTCTCTGCCTCTTCATTCCAATGAAAAGATTTATGTCTTTTCTTAATTGTATCCATCATCGCTGCGCTAATTCCACTGAAATTTCTAATGAATTTTCTGTAGAAACTTGCCAATCCATGAAAACTTCTCACCTCGAAAACATTTCTCGGTGATGGCCAATTTTTAATCACCTCCACTTTACTTGGATCCATCTTCAATTCATTTTCTGATATGACAAATCCCAAGTAAATGAGTTCTGTCTTCATAAAGGAAGATTTCTTCATGTTTACCAACAACTTCTCTTGTTGTAGCTTCCTCATTACTGTAGCTAAATGCTTCAGATGCTCTTCTTTTGTTTTGCTGAAAATCAAGATGTCATCCAAATAAACAATGACAAACTTACTAATGAATTCCTTCAGCACTTCATTCATCAGCCTCATGAATGTACTCGGTGCATTCGTCAAACCAAACGGCATGACTAGCCATTCGTACAAACCTTCGTTGGTTTTAAACGTTGTTTTCCACTCATCGCCTTCCCTCATGCGAATCTGATGGTATCCGCTTTTCAAATCCACCTTTGAAAAACATTTTGCTCCACTTAAACAGTCCATCAAGTCATCCATCCGTGGCAATGGAAACATGTATCTGATGGTTATCTTGTTAATGGCTCTGGAATCAGTGCACATTCTCCAACCTCCATCCTTCTTTGGACTCAGTACCATTGGAACGACACACGGACTTAAACTCTCTCCGATCAGTCCTTTATCCAGCAATTCCTGCACTTGTCTTTTGACCTCTTCATTCTCCTGCGGCGTCAACCTGTACGCTGCTTTGTTTGGCAAACTGGACCCTGGTATGAGGTCTATGTGATGGCTCACGCTCCTCATCGGCGACAAAGAATGAGGTAATTCGTCCACCACTATATCAGCGAACTCTTCCAGCAGTTCCTAAATTTCCTCGGGCAGATCATCCACTCTTATGCTGGTCAAAACAACTCTCGGTTTTCTGACCATAAAGAATTGTGGATCCTCCTTCTTCTTTACCTCTGCCAAAAGTTCCTTCCCACTCATGAGAAGTACCCTGTTGTTCACTTCCTGTTTCACCTCCTTGTCTTTTATCGGAAGTAACATGTGTGTTCTCCCATTCTTCTCTAAAGTGTACGTATTCATTTTCCCATCATGAATTACGTTTCTATCATATTTCCATGGTCTGCCTAGCAATAGATGACATACATCCATAGGAATAACATCACAGAGAATTTTATCATTATATCCTCCTATCTTGATGTCAAATAAGCACTGTTTAGTGACACTCACCTGATGTCCCTTCTGTAGCCATGAAACTTTGTATGGACTCGAGTGATTAGTCGTTTCCAGCTCTAGTTTCTCCACCATCTCGGTTGAAACGAGATTTTCTATGCTTCCACTGTCCACAATGACCTTGCATTTCCTGTCCTTGGTCTTGCATGCGCTTCTGAACAGTCTATTTCTTTGAGTTGTGTCCTCCATCTCCTTCTCGGGTGTTAAGAGAACCTTACGCATCATCAATGACCTTCTGTCTTCTGCGTCTTCTGCTTCAACAGTTCACCTCTGTGCTTCGGCAATGTGAGCTTCTCCTCCATCCTTTTTCCTGTCTGGACAGTTAACTGCTTTATGTCCATTTTTCCCAAATGTGTAGCATGTGATGACTCCTCCTTGGCCTCTTCCTCTACCTCTGGTACGAGGAAAAATACTGTTATCAGCGTATCCTCCACTCTATTCTGCTTGCTGCATTCGCTGTTCAGCATGCTGGCCTCGTTGTGAACTTCCACCTCTTTCCGTTCTGGTCTGAGGCTTCTTCCAATCATCCTTAGATTTCTGGAACTTGTCTTGGGCAACCGATTTACCTTTTGGCTGGCTCATACCTCGCCCTCGTTGTGTTGTCTTACGGATCAGCTTTTCTTCAGCCTTCAACACCATCTGATACGCATCCTCAACCGTTCTGATGGTTGTCATACTCATCTCATCCTGGATATCGTACCTTAAGCCATTCATATACCTGGCAACTTTTTCATCATCACTCTCCCGATGACCTGCTCTGATATTAAGCTTGTAGAATTCTTCGGTATACTCTTTCACCATCATCAACTTCTGTCTCAGGTTTTGCATTCTCCTGAACAGTGTGATTTGATAATCTCTTGGGATGAATTTTTCCTTCATCTTTGAAATCATTCGATCCCAGCTTTTGATCTTTTGTTTACCTTTGGAACGTCTATCTGATTGAAGCTCGTCCCACTATAATGCTGCATGTCCCTTCAATTTTGTGACAGCATGTCTGACCTTTTTATCCTCTTCGATATCCTCATAATCGAAGTAAGTGTCAAGAGCTCTAATCCAATCTAGAAGCTCTTCTGCATCCAGACTTCCTTCATAGACTGGAATGTCCATTTTTGTCTTTGAACTCATCCGAGCGATAGCCTTAATTAACCGCTCATTGGCTGCATCTTTGGCTGCAACTTCTCCTTGTTGTTCGGCTTCAATTTCACCTTCAGAGTCGCTCAGATCTCCCGCACTTTTTGTACATCTCTGCGTTGCTTCCATATCTTCCAATCTCGCTTTGAGATCGCATATCTGTCTCTCCATCTCTGGATTCCCTGCCGGCCTACCTCTTCTTCGCACATCCCTATCTTCTGGATTAGGTGATTGTCTTTCTCTTCTAGGCGGCATGGTGAATTCTTCTTTTCTCTCTGTCGCGGAAAACAAAGAGTTAATCCCGCTCTGATAAGGAGTCTGATATGCAGATTTCTTCCTCTTTCTCCCTCTTTCTGAAGTATACAAACAGAGACTCGCTCTGATACCACTCTGACGCAGCACGCGCCACCCAGGCACGTCTGCTACCACCAAGACCTTCTTTTCTTCCCAGGCCCGAAGAGCTAAATTACTCTTCAAATCCCCTATCGGGAATCTTCTACCCCACAGGATGTTCTTTATGATCTCCTGGTTGTCTTATTGGGAAATCGGACCTCGCATGATCACGAGTCCTGAAAACACAGATTCGGGTCTCACAAAACCCCAAAACCCGATGAGTATTTACCAAGGCTTTCCTTACTCTTGTCGGGATTTTACCCGTCGGGAAATCGAAACTTACGATGTCGTAAGTCACTTACCTCTCGTGTCCCTGATTCCCGATCCACGATGCCACCTGTCTCTTTTACTGCGCTCTGTGACCCTACGCACTTACCGGTGGTTGCCAAGATATCGCCTCTCACGACCTCGCAAACTTTGACGCAAATATTTGCGGCGCCAACTTGTGAAGCTCTGAGCTCACGATATGCCGATGCCACCTGTCGCTAACTCCCTGCTGCGGTTGACCTTCCAATACCTGTCCTCCACTGCGGACCTTAACCCTGTCGGGAAATCGCGTTTCAGGATATCGCGATTTTCGTGGCCAATGTTCACGGGATCTTCAATTCCCCAAACCCCGATATAACTTGCCACCTATTCTCCACTCAGTGCTATGACGGCGTGGATATTGCGTTTCGAAATTTCGTGATTCTTCCTGCAGCGATTTCTCACGACATTGATAACCCCGAATTACCGAACTCCGATGCACGTGAGGACTAGCCCTTCCACGTCACCACTTCCTCCCGCATCATCGGGTATCGCGGAATCACGATTTCAATTGTAGCGCTTCCTTTGCTTGGGAAAATCCTGAATGCCAAACCCCGACTCTCCGGGATTTCTGACACGTGTCCAGTTCGGGATCTACGGCTATACTCCTTTCGGGAAGTCGCGGGTCGCGATTTCTCCCCGCGAGAATTCTATGTTCCTGGAGACTCCGATTCTCCGATGAGTCAAGTCTCGATGAGCTTTGGCTCCTTCCCTGTGCGCTGAGGGTTTTAAACCGTGTGCATCTCCCACTAGATCTTACAGTTGTCGGGACTTCGCCAATCTTCCCCTGCGAATCCAGACCGTCGATTTCTCCTCTTTGGAGATTTCTCGAAAATGACTAAGTGCTCCTTCCCGCACTTTTCTTTTCAAAGCCTGCGCTTCGAACTCGTTCTTGAAACGTCCACGCACAACTCCCAGTGCTTTCCTTTGATGAAATCACGAAGGTGCTACACCTCCGGATCTTTTCAACTCTAACTCTCTCAGAGGAACCTGTGCACACTCCTTGCACTCAATATTCAACAACTTCAAATGTTGAATACTTCAGACTCTGTGCAACTCCTGCAGCAGCAGTCTTCAATCTCCTTTTGCTCAAATTAACTACTAAGACTTCTTCTTCCGCCTGTGCACTCTTTGCACGGATGCAACGAACCACTTCAACTTCTGGGTGAATGAGAACAAAATTTAGTCTACTGAACCTTCATCAACGCACTCTTTGCGGATGAATTCGACTGCACCCTTTGCAGGAATCTCCTGGCTCGGATAGAGGAACAATTGAAACTTATTCCCTTTCTCTTCAGTTAAAGCCTGAAATCACATGCACAACATATACAAAGCAAGTGCATAACCAGAAAACAAACATTCATGAGCACAACATCAACATAGAGAAACAACCCCAGCCATGAATTTGAATCAAAACTGTCTTCTATTAATTCAAAAACATCTGTACATGGGTGTTCTTCACAATTTTCTCTGCTTTCTCTTCTCTTCTGAATGCTGCTGAATAATGTTACAATAATACAATGAGGGTGTCTATATCCGTTTTCCCCTTCGAACTCTAAAACTATCCAATCTGAAATAAATCCTATCTACCTGCATTAAATCTATTAATTGCCTCCTATCTATTTCAGACAAGAGCGTATGGCTCGAGGTCTGATACATTTATAAAGGTGCTCCTTCATAAAGGATTCATTTAAGACTTGCGCTACAATCCCAAAGAACTTTCAAAAATTTGGGTTTGCTTATCCAGCTGATCTCCGCTTGATGTGCTGGCTCACTTGCTGAGTTGGCGATGCTCCTGCATCAAGATATCTAATCACGTCAATGAGGATGGAAGGAGATAAGGCTTTATCATAAAAAGGCAATTGCAAAATCATTCACATGAACAAAATGAATGGTTTTAATGGCGTCTAGGCATGGCATGGGCCGACGGACATGATGTAGTACATAGTCCACGACACTAGGAAAGAATCATAGGATTAGGATAGGATCTTTTGGAAGATCTAGATAATAAATCATCACCATAAAAATCTCTTCCATATTAAATCGTTGTCGGGAATGAAAACGATACACAGTCCAACATTAACTGGCAATACAAAAAGGATCATAAAAACACAGGCAAGGTTGGGATCTGGTGCTCGTTCTAGCCACAAAATGATCAGACAAACTCCAGAAAGAAAATGAAACACAACCACATTAAATCTCACTACAAACAAGATTATAAAATGTGGGCAAAGGTTTTGGGTCCGAGGCTCATTCTAGCCACGAGAAATTAAGACCATATCTGCAGGAATAGAACGATATGCAGTCCAATTTAATCGCAACACTTAGAAGAGGGATTCAAATCATAGGAAAAGGTTTGGGTCCAGGGCTCACTCTTGATTAAATCAAGCCAAGAATCCAAGCCAAGCATGATCCTCCCGGTGTCCATTGTATCCAAAAAACCACCAAGCGCAAGGCTCCAAGGGAGAGTCCATGAGGCCAGGGGTGAAGAAGTTCGTAGTGGGAAACCTGATGTGTTTCAGAAAAATAAAAAATAAATTAAAATCAATTAAAACCTGTAAGGCACCAAGGGTTGCACAACAGTAAATAAGATCCCAATAAAATTTAAAACCACAAGAGACAGGTATAATAGTCAATAATCTAACATGAGCAACTATCATAGCGCTACAAGAATAAGAGGAAGAATGTAGACAAAACTGGAATGGATAAAGGTTGATGCGCTACCAGATTTGGACTACATATAAATTAAACAAAAGGGCATATCCTCAAGCAATAGAGACCATAAACTGTAGAAGGATGAAGTCTCTATTGGGTGAATCATAAAGCCATACAAGAACAATGAAACAGAGAGAGAGAAACCAGAAATTAATACCATCTAGATGTAAATCAACATATAATCAAATAAATAAAATTGAGAAATTTAGACGTGTGTACCTTGAGTGAAGGTGAAGGTTCCACTGTTGTTGTCTCGTGCTCGCACTTTGTCTTGCTCCAACTTTCCAGCCATTGAAACCTCACTGGTACCTCCCAACCAACTCCAGGGGTACTCCTCTTCCCCCTGAGCCCTCCGAGCTGCAGAGGGGCCATGCACACAATACCAGAGAATGCTAGCTTCCAAGCTCACCTCGCAAGGTCAAGCTACCACTCATTATCTGAGCTGGCTATCCCAACTCCCACAAGAAAAGTTCAGTCAAGATAAATTCCAGCAACGTAACCTTACGCATACCAGATGTAATCCATACTCGTCCTCCTCCATCATTTTTATAGAGTTTTCTTCGTGATTAGTTTCCCAAACCCTCATTAGATTATTTTTATTAAATTTAATTAGGATAAACCTCCCTCGTACACATGTCACTCGATCCCTTCGTTGCACAAGAAAATTAATTAAATTTACCTATTTCCCTCACCCACCTAAAATAATTCCTAAAAACACTCCTCAGTGTCCCTTTATTCCCTTACATTTCTTAAATGACTTACGCCTTACTTAAAGCCTAGTTGAGTTCACAAATAGAAAGTTCCAAAGACTAGATTCCCTACTAAGTTAGACTTTCCCCTTTTTCTTTTAAGTTTCCCCCTTTTTTAACTAAGTTCAGAATTAGAAAGTTTAGACAAAAACAACCATTTACCCCTTTTAATAATTAAACCTTCATTAAATTTTTACTTTAATTATTAATGCTTGAATTTTCTTTACCCCCTTCCTGTTACATGTCCATTTAGTTTTTTTTTTTGTTCACATATTCCACTTAGACCTAGGTTTTAAATTCACTAGTTTTGGTGACAGTTCTTAAGGGAAAAAATTGTTATTAAACTTCACTCATACCATCATTCATTTTAAGGCCGACTAGGTCTTAAGGAGGCATAGTTTTATAGGTACTAGGTTTATTAACTTACAATAGTTAAAATCACGACGTGCCCTTCAAGATGCACTACTTGCTCCAAGGGTGCCACTTGCCTGCATTCCAGTTTTATTTGCACTACTTGCCCTTCAATACGCACTACGTTCTCCAAGGGTACCACTCTCTTATTGACTGAATTTGTTAGACGTGAAACCCCTATAGTCAATACTCTGTAAGGTGACCTTGTGGGAAACTAAGGGCCTCTAAGGAATACGGACCCTACCTTATTGCACGCCCCTTAGAATCATCGTGAGAGACTGTCACAGTCTTCCCTCACGACATTGTGGATCTCTTGAACTAGGTGATTGTTAACCTACAGTTCGAACCATGGCGAGAGTGCTAGTAGGTTGTGGCAGGGCTACTACCACACCTCTACCTCAATGTATCTAGTTGTTGTGTGTGACCCCTTTACTCCAAATGTGAGTCTGGTTGGAAATATATCGTCATCTTGCATCCATCAACGAAACATGTCAGCTATAAAAATCAACATCATAATATATAATCATATGTCACATGTGTAATATAAAAAACAATCAAACCATAACAGTCTACTCCCTGACTCAATCCGGAGTCCAAGGAGATCCATCGATGTCATCAGAATCCTCTAACTTCCAGAGTCATGCACACTCAGGAGAACCCAGTCAATAGCATCTGTTGATGTAAATATAGAAAAAATAACATATCATCAAATCCACAATATCTAATAATTATAATCAAAACAACTAATCATATAATGAACTAGATCACTTGCACGCAAGTGTCCTCAATGAATAAGTTTGCTTAGTGTGCGCAAGACTGGTATGTTACACCCATTTTAGTGTTACTGCATTAAAAAATACTTGTGTATAGAATCTCACTTCCATGTACCTTTGGGTATATCAAACATCCCCTAGGTCTACTTGAAACTAAAACTAGATAAATAGATCAACCATCTTGTTTCTATACTACACTAATAAAAATATTCAGGGAGATGACTCTCTAGTAACAGGGTAGTTGGGTAGTATAACTAAGGGAATAATCAAGCTTCCTTAGTTAGTGACTTGAGATATTGGGCTAAGAACTATTGTTAGGCCCCACAAGTATATCATAAATTTACTGGATAGTTGGTTGTCATTGATGTCAACATAAGTAGTTGTCATTGATGTCAAAAAATGTGATGGATGTATTTGAAGAAGTATACAATAATCCCCAGAGGTGTGGTCATGAAGCATGATTTTTTTTTAGGAATAAGGACATGAAGGACAATGTAAATACATGTAGCACACTCATATATCGATACTCGTTGTTGTGTTGTTTCCAACAATAGTTGGTACGTCACGTAGTTCCTCACGACTGAGGAGTTATGAGGACATGAATTTGGAAGCCCCGATGAATGGTTAAGATTATCATAAATGGTTGGAACAAGAACTTGTTATTTGGCCCCAAAATGAGGAAAAAGGGTAAAATAGTTGTAAACAAGAAGTGACATGTCCGCCCTAAACTTAAGTAAATAAGTTACTTGGAAAAGTATAAATAGACATCAAAAGCATCTCATTTGTACACACACAAGTTCATTGAATATATATCTAAGTGAGAAAGTGATTATTATATAAGGTAAGCAAGGATATCTGAGGAGAATTTTATAGGGAAGATGAGGTGAAGAAGGGAGAAATTCCAAATGAGGATGAAGTCTTGTGATGATGTGTTCTAAGGTATGTTATTTAAAAGTCATCTTACCATTTTCGATATAATTGTTTTCTAGAATGATTCAGATAGAAATATTTAGAGAAGGTTGTTAAGACATGCCAAGGTACCTATGGTAAAAATTTAATTTTTTGGTTCATTGTCTAATGAAACCCATCATTAAGACCACAAGCCTTACATAACAAGTACAATTTTTTTTTTGTAGGAAATAATAACGACAATACATTCAAACATTACAACATGACGATGAACACAACAAATGAAAATCACACATAAATAAACATAGCGATTGTTGGCCCTTGGTTATGGAAGGAAGCAAAGATCAAGGAAGAAAAGGCGAAAAGTGAACTGCGCGGAAGACACAGTGACTGTTACTGGGTCGAAGTGATAAAAATAGCAGAAAATATGGAGCGAAGCCTGAGAAAGCAACCCGTTGGATGAGGAGATCAAGGATGACAAGTTAGTAAGGAAGAAGGAACGCGGACAACTAAGAAAGTGGAAAAATCCACCGTAAGATGCTTTGGAGCACCACGCGAGAAGGAAGAAAAGACAGGCTGGCGAAGCCCTAAAAATGCGGGTCAAGCTGACCTAGGGTTTTAGAAACCTAGGGTTTTGGTATCTAGGGTTTTGACACCTAGGCTTCGGCCTAAGGATGTCGGTGAGCTATTGTTGGCAAATTTTTGAGTTAGACTTCATCTGCTTCGTAGGTGTTGCCGAAAGGATTGGTAGTTAGGGTTTTGTTGGTGCATTGTTGTATCGTTGAACCCTGTGTCGGCTCCTGTGCCAACAATGACCTATCATACTAGCACATCATGGAGTGAGAAGCAATGCACAACATTCAATCAGAAGAATAATAAAAATGACTACCTGCCCGTCCTACCCTGTAAGGTTAGGACCTCTAGGAAACATAAGCAACACTTAAGCCCAGGTTCCCATTGATTTTGACCATTTAAGGTCTCAAGGATGGCGACTATTCTGAGGAACAAGGAGGTGTCTACATCCCTCCCCACACAAGAAAGACCATTCCTACTAAGCTAAAGCAACATCAATCAATCCAAACACAACAACGTTAACGAAACAGGTAGCTAGAACCCTCCCGTCGAGCAGGAGACAATCACATTAACGTTACAAAACGAGTACAACCTTACTTACAAAAACAAGATCATCCACATCAAGAGTCACATGATCCTAAGCTAGGTTTCATATGCGCTTATCGATCAATGTGTTCAATGACCCACTCATAAGGTATCATGTCGCCACATTGCGACAGAGGCACTAGGGACCCACGCGCAAACAAAATAATTCTAAACCTTCAACCCAACATAAAATTCAACATTCCTGAATTCCACTGGAACTGACATACATTATTACTGAAAGATGATGTTTTAAAGTTGTAAATGAAAAGAGAATGTGTTAAAAGTGAAGAACCTTGTAGTTTGCAAAATCATAGTCTACTTCTATAAGTTTTTTTTTTCTTATTTCATTAAAATTTTCTTCACATTATAACAAGGTTCTTAGTAAATACTTTTACATATTACTAAACGAACATCGAATTGAAGAATTCTAGATATGTGAAAGAAAAGAACTATAACAAAACATAATTTCTTGTAAATTGAAAGATAACATTCTAAAATTACAAGTGAAAGGAGAATGTGTTAAAAATAAAGAACTTTATAATTTGCAAAAATATAGCCAAACTTTTATCTTCCTTTTTCATTATAGCAAACTTTTGAGTTAGACATCCAAATAATTATAAACATTGAGGACCTTCTAAGTTTATATCAAATAGAAAAAACCAATTTAGTATAGATATGAATAAATAAGTATAATACCAAATGTAGATTAAGTTTATAAAATCAATAACCACATTATGAAAAGAGAAACAAATTGGTTTTGTTAACTTAAATAAAGTATTTTAATTATTATTTTTGAAAAAATATGCTCATATACATATAACAATGCATTCCTTAAAATATCACACTGCTAAACTTAAAATATAGCTATGCTTTTCTTAATTCATAAAAAATGTAACCATGCTTTTCCTAAAATATAAAATATATCAGTCCTTTTCTTAAAATATAACAAGGCTTAACTTAATTAGTGCCAGTTATAAAAAAATATAGAAAGTCCATTAAAGGAAACTACAATCTTCACTTCCATTCCCATGTTCTTTGACTTGGGCCCCTTTATAAACCATTATAAAACTATTATATTGGCTTATAATATATGTTCCTTCTACGTGTTCATGAAATGGCGCGCTATTCTGAAACCATCAAATATTAAAGGCCAGTTGTAACTTATACTACCATTCACCTGTTCCTAGTGTATGGCGCTCTTCTAAACAATCAACAAAACAATTATAAATTATACTTTCATTATGTGGCACTGTTATAAATTTCCCTGACGTTGTTATTAACAATAAATTACACTGTCATTATATGGCGCGGTTATAAATTCACATGTTCCCACATTGGGTTGTTCTAAAAATCGAATACTAAAATCAATTAACAAAGATTCCCACATTGTTTCCATTCCACCAGTCCCTAAGTAAAATCTAATCCCGATTTAGTTAACTACTATACGGTAAGGCAAGCTAAATTAAAAACTATGATAATCCAAAATTAAAAAAAAATGGGAATAAAACTCCATTTCAGAACAATAAAACTGGGAAAGCAATTAAGTTTCTTGGCATACACTCGCTGCCAGAAAACTGCAGCCCTTACGTTCTCTATCCACCACTTCAATGAAAGTAATTATCATTACTTTCATAATCGCTACTTCCCTGAGGTAATAAATCACAATCAAATTATGCCAATTCAAGGTGGAATGACAATGCAACGACCGAATCACTGAGACAACAACAAGGACGTAGGGAAAAACATGTCTCCACTTAAAAACCCCCATTCACGCAATCCAAATTTGAGGTATAGGCCATGAAAAGTCGAGGCAATGATTCCAGTTAAAAACAATACGAATTTAAATTCCCTTCACTTGTTTGTTGCTAAGGTATTGGCCACGAAATTTGAGGAAATAAATCCAGGGAAAAAACAATACACAGTCCCAAATTTTAAATCACAATATAGGGATTATAAAAACATAATGCTTCCAGTTATGAAAATGAAGCACGACCCAACCTTTAATTGAAATTCAAGGATATATGAAAAAAACACATAACTCTTCCATTTATGGAAAGGATACCCAACGCCACTTTTAACCGCAACACTTAAAAAGGGATTAAAAAATATCGTAGGCAGAGGTTTGGATTCGGTGCTCACTATCGCTTAATTCCATCCAAGCATCCAAGCCAAGCATGATCCTCCTGGTGTCCAATGTATCCAGAAAACCACCTAGTGCAAAGCTCCAGGGGAGAGTCCACGAGGCCATGGGCAAAGAAGTTCGCAGTGGGCATCTTGATGCGTTCAGAAAAAAAAAAAAAAATTTAAAAGCAATTAAAACGTATAAGGTACCAAGGGTTGCACAAAAATAAATAAAATCCCAATCAAATTTAAAACCACAAGAGATAGGTAGAACAACCAATAATCTAACTGGCGCAAATATCACAGTGCTGCAAAAATAAGGGGAAGAAAGTAGATGAAACTGGAATGGATAAAGGTTGATGCGCTACCAGATTTGGACTATAGATAAATTAAACAATGGGAAGCTCCTCAAGAAATAGAGACCATAAACTGCAGAAGGAAGAAGTCTCTTTTGGGCGAATAATAAATCCATACAAAAAAATGGAAAACAAAGCGAGAAACCAAAATTTCATACCATCTAGATGTAAATCAATGTGCAATCAACTAAATAAAATTGTGAAATTTAGATGTGTGTACCTTGAGCGAAGGCAACAGTTTCACTGTTGTTGTCCCGCGCTAGTGCTCTGTCCCACTTCACCTTACCAACCAGTAAGACCTCACCGGTACCTCCCAACCAACAATAGGGGTACTCTTCTTTCCCCTAGGCCTCCCAAGCCACAAAGGGGCCACAAACACAATACCAGAGAATTATAGCTTCCCAACTCACCTCGCAAGGTCAAGCTACTACTCGTTGTCCGAGGTAGGTATCTCTATCTCCCACAAGAAAGGTTTAGTCAAGATAAATTCTAGCATCGTAACCTTACACATACCATACCTGATCCATACTCCTCCTCTGCCATCCTTTTTATAGAGTTTCCTTAGTGATTAGTTTCCCAAACCATCATTATATTCTTTTTCTTAATTTAATTCAAAAAATCCTCCCCCGTACACATGTCACCTAATCCCTTAGTTGCACCAAAAATCAATTTATTAATTAATTAAATTTTCCTATTTCCCTCACCCACCTAAAATCGTTCCTAAAAATGCTCCTCGGTGTCCCTTTATTCCCTTACATTTCTTAAATGATTTACACCTTACTTAAAGCCTAGCTGAGTTCACAAATAGAAAGTTCCAAAGGTTAGATTCCCTACTAAGTTAGAATTTCCCTTTTTCTTATGTTTCCCCTTTTCTGCTTAGTTCAGATTTAGAAAGTTTAGATAAAAAAAACAATTTATCTTTTTAATAATTTAATCCTCCATTAAAATTTTTACTTTAATAATTAATGTTTGAATTTTCTTTACCCCCCCTTCTTGTTACATGTCTATTTAGTTTTTTTGTTAAAAGGTTCTACTTAGACCTAGGTTTTAAATTCACTAGGTTGGCAATGGTTCTTAAGGGATAAATTTGTTATTAAACTTTACTCAAACCATCATTCATTTTAAGGTCGACCGGGTCCTAAGGAGGAATATGTTTCTAGGCACTAGGTTTATTAACTTATCATAGTTAAAATCACGATGTTCCCTTTTATTTGCATGATGTGCCATTCAAGACACATTACTTGCTCCAAGGGTGCCACTCGCCTCTTGACTGAATTTGGTAGATGTCAAACCCCTGGAGTCAATACTCTGCTAGTTGATGTTGTGGGAAACTAAGGGCCTCTAAGGAATAAGGACCCTGCCTTATTGCATGCCCCTTAGAATCATCGTGAGTGACTATCATAGTCTGCCCTCATGGCATCATGGATATCTTGAACTAGGTAATAGTTAACCTATATTTTGAGGCATGATGGCAGTTCTAGTATGCTGCGATACGGCTTCTGCCAAACCTCTCCCTCAATGTCTCTAGTTTTTGTGTGTGACCCATTTACTCCAAATGTGAGTCTGGTTGGTAATCTATCATTAGCCTACATCCATCAATGAAACATGTCAGCTATAATAATCAACATCATATATCTATTCATACGTCACATCTGTAATATCAAAAACATTCAAACCATAACAGTCCACTCCCTAACTCGATCCGGAGTCCAAGGAGATCCATCGATGCCATTGGCATCCTCTAACGTCTAGAGTCATGCACACTCAGGAGAACCGAGTCAATAACACCCGTCGATGTAAATATAGCAAAAATGATATATCAATAGATCCACAACATCTCCTAATCATAATCAAAACAACCAATCGTATAATCAACTGGATCACTTGCATGTAAGTGTCCTCAAATATTAAGTCCTCTTAGTGTGCACCATAACCCGTTTGGAGGAGGATATTATCCTGTCAGATAGGGCCATGGTGTATACCATAACCCTTCTTGGCCTGCAATCTCTGAAAACCAGTCTTTCCCTGGACCTTGGTCTCAGATGTCATAACCATCCGATGCAAGTCATGTTGGAAATGAAAGTCCAGTCACTGCGAGTCATACTGGTATTATATCACCAACCTCTATTAGTCATGTTGGAGATAGGTCAACAACCTCTACAAGTCATGATGAAGACATGCAACCAACCGCTACATGTCATGTTGGGGGGACAACTATAGTCACTTCTAGTCACACTGAACAAACATCATCAACCTATGCAAGTCATGTTGGAGATGAGCTACTAGCCTCTGGAATTCATGCTGGGAGTATGTCACCAACTATGCAAGTCATGTTGGGGGAATTCATATGATTGAGAAGCCTAGATGTATAGAACGTAAGCCCAAGTTCCTTTGTATACTTTGCAAAGGAGGTCACCTAACTCATTTGTGCTCTACTATTGCTATGGTACAAGAAGCAATGTCCTTGTATGATATCCCTTCGAGTTTTGATTAGTCTTTGGTTTCCCAACAATCTAATCCTTCTTTGCTTGATATAGTGTTCATGCCGATGCAATCTTTGGCCAACATCACTCCTATTTTGGCGAGTGATGCATCTCTTGAACTTGTTGTCTCACATCCTTTCCAACCAATGATTGAAGAAGTGGTTATGCCGATGCAACCTCCATCTGATCACACTCTTCTCTTGGAGAATGACAAGTCTAAGGAAATGACATTGACAATGTAATCTTTAGTCAATTCCACTCTTCTTTTGTGGGGTGATGCGTCTTTCGACCATGTCCTTAGAATTTCTAGTCTTGTACCTTATGAACAAGGGAGCATTCCACTTTATCCAAGTACACTCCCTCTAAGTCCTAGGGTGGTTTCCTTTGATTGGAATGTTCTTGTAGAGCCTCGAATTCCTTCTTCTACACCATTACAGATAATGGGTGTTCGTCAATATATTGTAGATGAAGGATCATGTGAAAGTATTTTATCATCCTTGACTTGGAAAGCTTTCGGTTGTCAAAAGATTATGTCAGCTACCAGTGAGTTATTGGATTTTGAAAGAAGTCTTGCATGGGAGCCTTGGCCTCCCCCATTACATGTTGTTATTTAGAACAACATCCCCAAGTCTTAGTTAAACTCTTTTCCGACTCTATAAAAAATGAAAATATTGTTGAGTGAACTTGTATCTTTCACACTCGTTAAATGAATTTGAAAGGAGGTCCATTTGGTGTAAGTTTAACCCTTTTTCGAACCAAGTAGGATATTTACAAAAAATGAATACTCTAGTCAACATTGGCTAGAAGAGTTCTCCTAGGTATTATTTTATACTTTTTTAGGCCCGGGGGACTAAATCTACGAAAAAGGATATTCTTTGGAGTTAAGTTTTAATTGTGTTCCATTGTCTTGCTTGCAGTATTGAGCCTATTCCCGATTCCCTTTTTCTTGTTATAATCCTCTTACCCCAACAATTTTCATCACCATCCAAGCAGAGCCCTATTTATATCCTTTGTAGCTTGACACCCTGTACCCTAAGAGAAAACCTTCCCCCTAATTTCCATGCCCCACATGCACTTCCTTGCATTGAGCATAAGTATGTTCCACTATTTGGAGCTAGTTGTTTACTCGTGACACTCGTTTCCTCTCTTGTATCATAGAATTTATTTTCCTATGAAAAAACTAAAAAAAATGGGCGGGAAAAGAATATTATCTCATATTGGTAGTAGTCATATCGCCTTTGAAAAAAGAACAAACTTTTGATTCCACTGTCATCCAAATTTTGGGTTTAATATGACCTTAGGAAGTTGATCTTATTACTTAGAGTTTACTCCTCTGACTAGTTATTCTTCTAGTCCCTATCGAGATTTCATTGATGCCTCCTGCATCAGAAATTTTCATCATCATGGTTATGTTGCCTGAGTTATCCATATGTCTTATGATCTTGTTCAAAGGATGTTTATACACATGTGTCGACCCTTTCTCAGAACTCTTGAATTTGCATGTCAGTCATACCCTCAGTGTGTCTCAAAGTCACATGAAGTTGTAGTCCTACCATGCATCCTAGTCATACTTTCATTATGGGTAGGTAACCTTGAACCCAAAAGTTGACATATCCTCACTGGTCACTGATTGGGGGGTTTCCCTTGTGTTTGACGACAAGAAATCTATTCACACATTAGGATTTATGCAGTGTCTTGTATGCCATTATACGTATTGGCGGTTTCCTCGCATTTGTCAACAGTCTTCCTTATTGGCTATTATTAATAGGGTCTCTTTCATGTACTATTTTCATCTGGTGCATGTGGGAGACGCACAGGGTCGTTGGTTCGTGAACATCCTCTTCTTATGAGTTCCTTCAAATCATCAAGCTATTGCTTTGTAACTCATGCTAACTAATGAGAGATGGCTTAATGATCTCCTTTCAATGGGTCTCCTTACGTTGACTTCTTCTCATCTATTATGGAAACGAGACCTAGAGTCCTATGAGTACCTAGAGGCTTGAAGACATTGGTGGTAGGTTCTCCCACCATCGATGGTTGGGAATACATCAATGTCTCCTGATGAATGTATTTTTCAAGTGTTTGACCTCAACACCTTTATTCACACTTCTAATACTGTACTCAGTGCCTTGATACCTACTTTCATTATTGGTAGGTTGTCTCACATTTATTAATGGTATACATTAATGACCAGTAATCAAACGATGTCTCATTGTGTTCGAATTCAAATCCTCTATTCACATGATGTAGACTTGCACCTTTGGTGGATAGTGTAGAACACATTCAATTTACAGTAGCAGATTTCCTGAGTTGTTGCTACTGTTCATTGGGCGAGTGCCTATACAACTTCAGTGATCATGGAGATCAGATTGTGCTCCATTGTATACAGATATCTTCAGATTGATTTTGAGACTGGTTTCCGTTGGGCCTTGTTCATGAATATGCAAGCCAATGGAATATGTCTACTTTGTATTACCTATTCATGGCCATGAACAACTACTTGGTATATTTCCACACGGATCTGCAGTGTAATTCAAATTGACAACCATGTGTACAAAGTCATCATGGATTGTAATATTATCATGAGCAACTAGCACTTCCAATTGAGTCTCCACTACTCAACTTCTAGGAATTATAATTCATTTCAGCCATTGGATATACTCCTCTGACCTCACACATTAGGGGGCATCTGTTATAGAAAAATTTTCCTCACCCCATACAACTTCCTTGGATTCCCTTTCCATTTTCCTATGCAGACTTGAAGTCCCTTTTTGTACCTTCTTGAGCCAAAAACTCATTTTTTCCACATATACGCGCCATACTAGTTAGACAACATGAATATATGTAGGTTGCACCACTACAGCCTGCATACATCGAGTTTGGTGCTCAAAATTAAAAAATTGTGTTGGGTTTCCATGTTACGTCATGAGATCCATGATACTTGACCTTCCATATACTAGAGACACTCTGACTTGACCCTTCAGTTCCATTTTAAAGGCTATAAATTGAGCCATATCCAAGCCGTGGAGGAGGAGAGAATTCAAATTTTGAGAGCAAAGATACTCTGGATAAATTTCATTTCACATTGAGTCTGCATCCCTTTATGCTTGAAAGTCTTAACACATTGTTCAACCCCCAAGCTCTTCCCTCTTTGATGGAGAACCTCAATGTATCATTTATATGATCTTTCCTTTGGTGGAGGATTGAAGTGGTGGAGGCCCAGCTAGAGGGACATAGTTTCTCGGTTCTGATGTGTGTCGTTCTTGAAGTTTTTCACTTATACACTTATGTTGATAATTTTTTAATAGAAATATTATTTTCTCATCCAATTGATATCTTGCAAATATTTGAATTATTATTCAATGGGCATATTTGTCATGTATGCTAATGTATTATGCTAATTTATATGGTAACATTATATGTTATCACCATATGCTTGTGTATCTTGGTTGTTGAGGACAAGTTGCAGGTATAAATATTTGAGTTGTTTGCTCAACGATGGTCTTCATCGAACATATAGACGAGGTAGGCTCTTGATCTTGTCCTGTTAGCATTTCATTTATATAACATACTTTATATTAGAGTTGATTTATGCGTGTCATTCCATATGTTGTGGTTTAGCCCATGCCATAGAGTGATTTTCCTCGTAACATGTATATACCCAAATACAATCATGTAAAATGAATTGTTAAGAACCAAATATCAATATAGCATAGAAAAACCTCAGAAAAAGTACTAAACACCTTGAAAAAGAAATAATTTAAGATAATAAGCCTCTTTGAGGGGGAAACCTCCTTTTACCCCACTTAAATGTTCAAGTACAAGATGATTCCAAATGAAAATGTCTCCTTGGTATATATAGGAGACTAGGAGGTATAATTACAACTAATGGAATAAAGCCAACATAAATAAAATAACATTACTAATATAATATTCCCCAATTAAGGGGTGATGAGCCAATATTAGGGCTTATCATGCCCCTCCCATTGAGACAAGTTTTGTCCGCAATGCTTGAGTAACTCTGGATGCTTTTGTATAAAAGACTCATCTTCCCAAGTGGAATCTTCAACCAGTAGTTTCCTCCATCTAATGAGATACTCTGAAATGGATCTATTCCTCAGCTGGCGAATTCTTGTGTCAGTGATGGCTTTAGGCTCCAATATGATTTTTCCTTCCTCATCAAGTTCTAGCAATATAGTTTGAACTG
>ML780657.1:959704-971290 GCA_009831015.1 Picea engelmannii | reverse complement strand
GTATCCATAAAGTGCCATAAATGGTGTCATTTTTGTTGCAGTATGAAAGGAAGTGTTATACCACCATTCTGCCAAGGGTAACCATTTGAACCATTGTGTTTGTTTATCAGAGACAAAGCAACAAAGGTAGCCTTCCAGAAATTCGTTCACTATCTCGGTTTGTCCATCATATTGAGAATGATAGGATGAGCTATGAGCCAATTGAGTACCCAAACAAGAAAAAAATTATGTCCAAAAATGTCCAGTGAAGATGAGATCTCTGTCACTTACAATAATCTTTGGGCCTCCATGTAGATTTTGAACTGTCTCCATGAATGTGGTGGAAACTGTACTAGCTTTGAAGGGATGAGAGAGTGCACATAAGTGTGCGTACTTGGTCAGTCTATCAACAATCACCATGATGACATTCTTTCCTTCAGACTTCGGTAACCCTATGATGAAATCCTTGGAAACCTCCTCCCAGCACTGACTTGGGATGGATAATGGTTGTAAAAGACCTGGGGTCTTAATTGTTTCCACGTTATTTTGTTGGAAAACCAAACATTCTGCCACAAACCTTTGAACATCAGTTTTAAGGCCATCCCAAAAAAAATCCTTCTTGACTCTATGGTAAGTTTTCAAAAATCTCGAGTACCCTCCTACTAGAGAGGTGTGCAATTCCAATAGTACCTTTTGTTTGAGTTTGGAGTTCTTACATAAATATAAGTGATCTTTGTACCAAAGTGAATCATTTTTCCATGTAAATATATCTGATGCACTGGAATCATGTTGCAACCTTTGAATGAGAGTCCACACTTTTTCGTCATTCTTCCATTCATCCCTTGCTTCTATTATCCAATCGGGCTGAATGATTGAGATAGCACAAAGAAAGGCCTCAACATCTTCATCCTTTCTTGAGAGTGCATCTGCCACAACATTTTGCTTCCCCTTTTTATAGATGATTTCAAAATCATAACCCAATATCTTGGTTACCCATTTTTGTTGTTCTTCTAAAAATAGTCTTTGTTCCAAGAAGTATTTAAGACTATCATGATCTGTTTTGACCTTGAAGTACCTACCTATTAGGTAAGGACACCATTTCTTCAATGCATGTAGTATTGCCATCATTTCCTTCTCATAAATGGGTTTGTGTAAGTCCTTTCCCTTGAGTGGTGAACTTTCAAAAGCCAGGGGCCTTCCTTCTTGCATTAGGATAGCACCAATTCCATTTCCCGAGGCATCACATTCCATAATAAAGGTTTTTGTGAAGTCTGGAGTGGTCAAGCTAGGAGCTTTGCACATCACCTCTTTAAGTTGTTCAAAATATTTGGTTGCCTCTGGAGTCCATGAAAATGCATCCTTCTTAGTTAGTTTCATTAAAGGTGCTGCTATTCTTCCATAGTTCTGAACAAACTTGCGGTAGTAACCTATCAAATCATAAAATCCTCTAAGATTCTTCAGTGTTTTGGGAAGCGACCAGTCCATCATGGCCTTAATATTGTTAGGGCCTACCTTGACACCTTCATGAGATACAATATGACCCAAATTGATGCAGACCCCCGACCCTCGGACCGAGATCCACACAGGATCGTTCTAAATCTGCCCTGAGTCTGATTGACTCTTCAACTCGCCGAAACCTAAAATGTCAATTTGTCGAAATCCTGGTTGCTTCCTCCAAAGCTATGTCACGTTTCATGACTTCAGGAATTCCAGAGCAAAGAACCCCGACCTCTTTTCTTCTAAAATTCCGAAATGTTGAACCCTGCTTCATTCAGCAAAGACTAGCTCTCCAACAGTTACGATCGAGACTTTTCACCAGTCCGGAGTTTCGGACTTCGCGATTTCATGAATCCGGCTACAAGTCTCCCGATTCTTCAACCTTCAAAACCCCAAAACGGTCAATGAGGATTGACCCCGCCTATTGACAAAAACACGCCACCTATCTTCCCCACTGTACTCTATTTCCCACGTGAATTCTTGCCACCTGTCCAGTCAAGCTTTTCGGCTTTCGTAACTTGAACAAACTTTCGACCGTCATTCCTCTACCACTTCTAAGCCCCGAACTCTGAAATGGCACCTTCCATGGGATCAACGGCTAGTAAACCTCCATTCAATCCAACGACCCACGTTATTTCGGGCTTCCAGGTATCGAGAGTTTGAAACTCTTGATCCCAAAAAGCTTGTCACCACAATCCTCGAATTCCAAAATGAGAATTCGCGGGAGATCTGATGGCTCTCATTGAATTTGATTCAACGACCCCTATCTCTCCTGAGATTTTATTTGAAAAGGAACTCACCTTAACCTCCCTGCTCCTTTTTCAAGGTCTGATGGCTCTCAGGCCTTCTGCACTTCTCTAGGAAATATTCTCATCATTCGATTACCCTCTTGATAATCCTCTTCACGATTCGGGAATGTGCGAGACCAAAGGTTTTGACCTGCATTTCAACCTTACAAACCCTGAAATGCCGAAATGATCTTAACGGCTCAACTAACCACGATCAATGGTCCATGTTGAATCTTGCCTCCAGAATGGTGGGTTCGTCCAACACCTAACCACATTACAGTTCCTCTGGATCCTACGGTCCTCACAACTTCGTGAGTTCTCCATAGAGAATTCCGACCACTTGATTCCTTCCTTTGAATCTCTACGAAACAAATCAGTGTTCTTACAATGGAACTGAACTTTTGCGAGGTGACTTCGACCCCGTCTCCCTTTGAACACTTCAAAGGTGCTAACCCTCCTGAGCTTTCTCTTGCAAACTCAAGTCTCGAAAGGACTCCTGCACGCACTCCTTGCGACAATCTTCCAAATAACTTCTGGTTATTTGATTCTTTGACTCTATGCACTTTTTTGCAACAACAGTCCTTCACCCTTCAACCTTAGTTGATAAATTCTAAGGCTTCAACTAGCCTGCACACACATTGCATGGCTTCTGTGCTTTGCTTGCACTTCTGCTGGAATAAGAACAACGGTATCCCTCCTAAGATTTCTAAGCTAAAAATCATAACCCTTGTCAACTCACACCTTGCAGACGTTTCACTACACTCCTTGCAGGAACTCTCTCAGGAAGAGAAACAATTGAAACTCATTCTCCTCTCTTAGACTTCATACATTCAACATGAAATCATACACACACAACATGGCATCATAACAAATGCATAACAGAGAGAATAGAACAACTGTAAGCATACCATTCAGCAAATGTAAATAGTAAACATCATAACACCATGAAATCTAAGTCAAAGCTTCATATATTAACTCAAATACTCTTGTACATGGGTTCTTCTCTACAACTCTCTACTAGAGCTCAACATCTTATGAATTCTCTCTTATTCTCTATGCTAATGATACAATGATACAATGGCGAGGGTGTATATCTCCATTTTCATTCCTACGTTTCTAAAATTGTCTAATCTATTAATTCAAATCTACCTACTTTCATTAATCAGACTTAATGTCTATTACATTAGACAGATGAGAGAAAATCTCTCATGATCTATTTACAACATTTAAACATAAATGCAAGTATGCCTCCTTTAACTGTTTGATTAATATCTTCTCTTTAATACTTTCAAAACATTTCAAAACGTGTAAAATGTATGTTGCACTCCTCCAGCTGTCTTCTGCCTTCGTACTCGCTCGGATGCTTACGATGCTCCTTCATCATACTCCCTTGCTTGAAAACTTTCATGAACTCCTGTTCATGAGCTCTTGCATGGTCTGTCCATGTTTATGAATTTCTACTTCATCTTCCCAGGTAGCATCTTCAACTAGATGTCCCTTCCATTTGACCAAGTATTCAAAATATTATTTTCTCCTGGTCTTTCTGCTGACCCTCTTGTCAATTATACTTTCCATCTGTGGCTTTTCAGCTACAGGCATTTGTTTGGTCCATTGAACCTCTTTATGTTCTTATGCTCCTACTTCTTCAGCTCTGTAAGGGTACAAATCCGCAATGTTGAATATCGGTGAGATTCCGATCCCATCGGGTAATTCAATCTCATGTGTGTTTGCCCAAAATTTCTTCATGATCTTGCACGGTCCAATCTTTTTCATCTTTAGTTTGTTATATGTTCCTCTTGGGAACCTTTCCTTTCTCATATGTGCAAGAATCATATCACCAAATTCAAATTGAATTTCTCGCTTGCGTTGATCATCTCTCCGCTTATATTCTTGAATTGAACTCTACAATTGCTCCTTAATTTGGCTGTGAAGCTCCTTCATTGCTTCTGCAAAGTCTTCTGCACTAGCACTTCTGACTTCAGCTTATTCCGAATCTTTCAATTTAGAAACTCCCCTTGGTTGCATTCCATATACAACTTGGAATGGACTCTCCCCTGTGCTTCTATTGAGTGAATCATTATAAGCAAATTCCACCTGTGGCAGAATGTGATCCAACTGACTATGGTGTTCAGTCACTAGGCTCCTCAGCAAATCTCCCAAGCTCCTGTTCACAACTTATGTCTTCCCATCCATCTGAGGATGATACACTGAGCTAAAAGACAAACTTGTCCCCAGCTTTTTCCATAAAGTCCTCTAGAAATGTCCCACGAACTTGGTATCTCAATCAAAAACAATACTCCTTGGAAAGTCGTGAAGTCTGACAACTTCCTTGAAGACTAGGTTCACAATATGAGTTGCGTCGCTGGTTTTTTGGCATGGTATGAAATGTGCCATCTTGGAAAATCTGTCTACTACCACAAAGATTGAATCATATCCTCTTTGTTTCCTTGGTATCCCCAATATGAAATCCATGCTCATTGCATCCCACGGCCTTTCAGGAATGGGTAATGGTTGATATAACCCTGTGTTCTGCCTTTTCCCTTTTGTGTGCTGACAAATTCTGGATTTGTCCACAAATTTCTTAACATATGTCCTCATCCCTGGACAAAAATATGAACCATTCAACTTTGAGAATGTCTTCTTATGACCGAAGTGTCTGGCCAATCCTCCACTGTGCTTTTCTTTCAGTAGATTCTCTCTCATGGAGCATTTTGGAATACATAGTTGATTTCCCTGAACAATAATCCATCCTGGATCATATACTTGGTCCATTGGCTTTTGTCCTTGAGAATTGGATTCTCAGATGCCTCATATGCCTCCTTAAAATCTAGGTCATCCCTGTACATTTCTTTGAGGTTATCAAAACCCAAATTCTTGACTCTGAATTCCTGCATAAGCAAACATTTCTTGCTCAAAGCATCAACAACTTTGTTAGCAGTTCCAGAAATATGCTTAATCACAAAAGTAAAATTCTTCATGAATTCAACCCATTTAGCATGTTTTTGGTTCAACTTCTCTTGTTGAGTCATGAATTGTAAAGCATGATTATCACTATACAAAACAAACTCCTTGGGAACCAAATAATGTCTCCATTTCTTCAGCGCTTGTATGACTGCATATAATTCTTTGTCATATGTTGAGTACTTGATCTTCGTTTCATTCAATTTTTCACTGAAGTATGCGATCGGCCTATCATCTTGGCTCAAGACCGCTCCAATTGCAAATCCACTCATGTCACACCTGACCTAGAATGTCTTGCTAAAATCTGGCAAAACCAGAATTGGTTGCTTAGTGATCTTCTTCTTCAGCAGGTTGAAACTCTTCTCTGCTTCTTCTATCCAATGAAAAGATTTATGTCTTTTCTTCACCGGATCCATCATCGGTGCACTGATTCCACTAAAATTTTGGATGAATTTCGTGTAGAAACTTGCCAAACCATGGAAGCTTCGAACTTCAAACACACTTTTCAGCGATGGCCAATTCTTAATTGCATTTACCTTTTCCAGATCCATCTTCAACTCATTTGTAGAGATAACAAAACCCAAATAAATGAGTTATGTCCTCATAAATGATGATTTCTTCATATTAATCAGCAATTTATCTTGCTATAACCTCCTCATCATTACAGCCAAATGCTTTAAGTGTTCTACTCCAGTTCTACTGAAAATTAATATATCATTGAGATATACAATGAAGAATTTCCATATGAAATCCTTCAGGACTTTGTTCATCAATCTCATGAAAGTACTGGGCACTTTTGTTAATCCAAATGGCATGACAATCCATTCATACAGCCCCTCATTCGTCTTGAATGTTGTCTTCCATTCATCACCTTCTCTCATTCGGATTTGATGATATCCGCTTTTCAAATCATCTTTGAAAAAAACTTTGCTCCACTCAAGAAATCCATCAAGTCGTCCATCCTTGGCAGTGGAAATCTGTATCTGATGGTAATCTTATTCATTTCCCTTGAGTCTGTACACATCCTCCAACCTCCATCTTTCTTTGGGCTGAGCACTGTCGGAACAATGCATGGACTCAAGCTTTCTTGAATCAATCCTTTGTCCATTAAGTCCTGGACCTGTCTCTTAACTTCTTCATTTTCCTACGGCATCAACCTATATGCTGCTTTGTTTGGAAAACTGGCTCCAGGTATAAGATCAATATGATGGCTTATACTTCTGATAGGTGGCAACGAACAAGGTAGTTCGTCTACTACTATATCAACAAACTCTCCTAGCAATTCCTGGATTTCTTCTAGTAGATCGTCTATTCTTGTACTGGTAAAAACAATTTTAGGCTTCCTGACCACAATAAATTGTGTGTCCTCCTTCTTCTTAACCTCCTTAAGAAGTTCCTTCCCACTCATGAGAAGTACAATGTTGCTTGTCTTTGTTTTCATCTCTTGATTCTTAATCGGCAACAACATGTGTGTCCTCCCATTCTTCTCCAAGGTGTACATGTTGTTTCTCCCGTCATGAATCGCATTTCTGTCATATTGCCATGGTCTACCCAACAATAGATGAAAAACATCCATGGGAATGACATCACATAATATTTCATCTTTATATCCTCCTATTTTAAATTCAACTAAACATTGTTTAGTGACATTTACCTAATGTCCTTTTTGTAGCCACGAAACTCTGTATGGGCTTGGATGTTCAACAGTCTCCAACTCTAGCTTTTCTACCATCTTTGTAGATACGAGATTGTCTGTGCTACCGCTGTCCATTATGACCTTGCATACCCTGTCTTTGGTTTTGCAAATAGTCTGAAACAGACTGTTTCTTTGGGTTGGGTTCTCTGCCTCCTTCTCTGGCTTCAAGAGAACTTTCCTCATCATAAAAAATCTTCCACCCTTAGCATCTTCTGTCTCAACATTCCATCCTTGAGCTTCGACAATGTGAGTTTCAACACCATCTTTCTTCTTATCTAGACACTCATAGGATTTATGTTCGATTTTTCCACAGATAAAGCATTTTACTTCACCACCTCTGCCTCTTCCTCTTCCTCTGGCTCGAGGAAAAATATTTCTATTAGCATACTTCCCTCTCTGTGAGCTTCCTCCTCTCTCAAGTTGAGTTTGAGGTTTCTTCCCCTCTTCTTTAGGTTTCTGAGTTCTGTCTTGGGAAATTTTTTTGCCTCTGGCTTGACTTATACCTCGGCCTCTTTGACCTTGCTTTTGGATCATCTTCTCTTCAGCTTTCAGAGCCATCTGATAAGCATCTTCCACAGTTCAGATAGTCATCATGCTCATCTCATCTTGAATGTCATATCGTATACCATTCATGTACCTAGCAACTTTTTCATCATCACTTTCCCGATGACCTACTCTGATGTTTATCCTGTAGAACTCTTCAGTGTATTCTTTCACTGACATTAGCTTCTGTCTCAAATTTTGCATCCTTTGAAACAAAGTGATTTGATAATCCTTGGGTTCAAATTTGGCTTTCATCTTTCCAACCATTCTATCCCAGCTCTTTATTTTCTGCTTGCCTTTGCAGCGTCTGTCAGCCTGCAGTTCATCCCACCATAGTGTTGCATGCCCTTTAAGTCTAGTGATGGCATGTTTGACCTTCTTGTCTTCCTCGACATCCTCATAGTCAAAGTATTTATCCAGAGTTCTAATCCAGTCTAGAAGCTCTTCAACATCCAAGTTTCCCTCATACACTAGAATGTCCATTTTTTCTCTGGCACCTATCCTTGGAACAACCCTAAATAGGCATTCATCTACAACATCTTCGACTACAACTTCTTCTCCTTCATTTCCAATTTCATTCTCACTTTCAGCTTCATTGATATCCCCAGTGTCGACTGTGCACCTCTGTGTTGTCTCCATGGCATCAAGCCTGGCACGTAACTCACGCATTTCTCTTTCCCTTGCTGGATCAGGAATTGGCATTGGCCTGTCTCTTCTTCTCGGAGACATGGCTGTAAAATGTTCCTCTTTTCTCTCTGCTACAGAAAGCAAAGAAATTTTTCTGAGCTCTGATACTCAAATGATGCAGACCCCCGACCTTCGGGCTGAGATCCACATAGGATCGTTCTAAATCTTCCTTGATTCTAATTGACTCTTCAACCCGCCAAAACCCAAAATGCCGATTCGCCGAAATCCTGGCTGCTTCCTCCAAAGCTATGTCGTGTTTCACAACTTTGGGAATTCTGGAGAAAAGAACCCCGACCTCTTGTCTTCGAAAATGCCAAAATGTCGAACCCCACTTCATTCAGAAAAGATTGTCTCTCCAACGGTTACGATCGAGACTTTTCGCCAATCTGGAGTTTCGGACTTCGCGATTTCACGAATCTGGCTACAAGACTCCCAGTTCTTCAACCTTTAAAACCCCAAAATGGTCAATGAGGATTGACCCTGCCTATTGACGAAAACATGCCACCTGTCTTCCCCACTGTATTCTGTTTCCCACATGGATTCTTGCCACTTGTCCACTCAAGCTTTCCATCTTTTGGAACTTGAACAAACTTTTGACCGCCGTTCCTCTACCACTTCAAAACCCCTAACTTCGAAATGGCACCTTCCATGGGATCAACGGCTAATAAACCTCCGTTCGATTCGACGACCCACGTTATTTTGAGCTTCCAGGTATCGAGAGTTCAAAACTGTCGATCCCAAAAATCTTGTCACCACAATCCCCGAATTCCAAAATGAGAATTCACGGGAGATCCGACGACTCTCATTGAATTTGATCCAATGACCCCTATCTCTCCTAATCTTTTATTTGAAAAGGCACTCACCTTAACCTCCCTGCTCCTTTTTCAAGATCTAATGGCTCTTGAGCCTTCAACACTTCTCCAGGAAATATTCCCGCCATTCGATTACCCTCTTGATAATCCTCTTCGCGATTTGAGAATGTGCGAGACCAAAGGTTTTGACCTGCACTTCAACCTTACAAACCTCGAAATGCTGAAATGATCTTAACGGCTCAACTAACCACGATCAATGGTCCATGTTGAATCTTGCCTCAAGAATGGTGGGTTCGTCGAACAGCTAACCACCTTGTAGTTCCTCTGAATCCTACAATCTTTGCAACTTCGTGAGTTCTCCACAAAGAATTCCAACCACTCGATTCCTTCCTCTGAATCTTTGCCAAAAAACCCGGTGTTCTTACACTGGAACTTAAATTCTGTGAGGTGACTTCGACCCCGTCTCCCTTTGAACACTTCAAAGGTGCTAACCCTCCTGAGCTTTCTCTTGCAAACTCAAGTATCGATAGGACTCCTGCATGCACTCCTTGCGGCAATCTTCCAAATAACTCCTGGCTATTTGATTCTTCAACTCTGTGCACTTTCTGCAACAACAATCCTTCACCCTTCAACCTTAGTTGATAAATTATAAGGCTTCAACTAGCCTAGGCACACCTTGCACAACTTGTGTGCTTCACTTGCACTTCTGTTGCAATGAGAACAATGGTATCCCTCCTCAGATTTCTGAGCTAAAACTCATAATCCTTGTCAATGCACACCTTGTAGATGTTTCACTGCACTCCTTGCAAGAACTCTTTCAGGAAGAGAAACAATTGAAACTCATTCTCCTCTCTCAGACTTTATACATTCAACATGAAATCATACACACATAACATAGCATCATAACAAATGCATAACAGAGAGAATAGAACAACTGTAAGCATACCATTCAACAAATGTAAACAATAAACATCATAACACCATGAAATATGAGTCAAAGCTTCATATATTAACTCAAATACTCTTGTACATGGGTTCTTCTCTACAACTCTCTACTAGAGCTCAACAGCTTATGAATTCTCTCTTCTTCTCTATGCTAATGATACAATGATACAAAGGCGAGGGTGTCTATATTTGTTTTCCCTCCTACATTTCTAATACTGTCTAATCTATTAATTCAAATCTACCTACTTTCATTAATCAGACTTAATGTCTATTACATTAGATAGATGAGAGAAAATCGCTCATGATCTGTTTATAGTGTTTAAACATAAATGAAAGTATGCCTCCTTTAACTATTTCATTAATATCCACTCTTTAATACTTTCAAAACATTTCTAAATGTGTAAAATGTATGTTGCACTCCTCTAGTTGTCTTCCACCTTCGTACTTGCTCGGCTGCTTATGATGCTCCTGCATCACAGATACTCTACCTCCTTTACTCCAAAGAAACATTTGGATGGTTTGGCATATAGTTGTTGCTCCTTTAGTAGTTGTAGCACTTTGTCAACATGTCGCACATGATCCTCCCAAGACTTGCTATATATTAGTATATCATCAAAAAATACTAACACAAATTTTCGAAGGAAGGGCTTGAAAATGGAATTCATCAACCCTTGGAATGTGGAATGTGCATTTGTAAGGACAAAAGGCATGACCAAAAATTCATAATGGCCTTCATGAGTTCAGAATGTTGTTTTTGGGATATCTTCTTCCTTCATTCTGATCTGATGATACCCTGAACGAAGATCCAATTTTGTGAAATAGATTGCTCCATGTAGTTCATCTAACAATTCATCAATGACGGGAATGGGAAACTTATATTTCATAGTGATCTTGTTGAGCTCTCTATAATTTGGACACATACGCCATGAACTATCTTTCTTGAATACCATTACCACTAGTGCAGAGTAAGAACTTTCGCTAAGTCTAATAATGCCAGCCTCTAACATTTCTTCAACCATGCGCTCAATTTCACTCTTCTGGGCATAAGGGTATCTGTATGGCCTGATGTTAGGAGAAACACTCCCAAGAATTAGGTGAATTTCATGATCATGATTTCGAGTGGGTGGAATACCTTTGGGAATATCTTCAAATACTTTGGAATGCTTATCAATGATCCCTTGGATATCTTGAGGAATAGATGGCTTATATGTTTGAACATCTAGTGAGCATAGTTGTGCAATAACGCCTTGATGCCCCTTTTTCAATAATTTTTTCATTCCATTAGAGCTTATCACCTTATCGGGTTTCCCTGTGATACCTCTTAACTCAATTTATTTTCCTTCCATTGAAAATTTCATGAAAAGTTCTTGAAAATTAAAATCCATTGTTCCTAATGATTGTAACCATTGGATTCCTAGTACAACATCTGTACCACCCATGGGTATATCAATCATTGGACTATTCATGACATATTCCCCCATAGTAAGATTGATCTTATTTCATTTTCCTGAGAAATTGATAGTTCCTCCATCTGAAATCATTACTTGAAACTCTGGTGCTAGATATACAAAGCAATTGAGAGCTTTGGCTAATTTATAGTGAATGAAATTATGAGTACTGCCAGAATCAATTAGGACTATTACCTTTTTCTTTTTGATGTATCCTTCGATCTTGAGGG
>ML780657.1:900341-923655 GCA_009831015.1 Picea engelmannii | reverse complement strand
TTGAATATATATTTTTAAATGTATTGTTTTCATGGAATTATATATTATGTTGTGTTTGGAGTGATAAAATGAAATTTTAAAAGTAAGCATTTAAGGGTTGATTTGATGGTTTTCTTAGCAGTAACGATTATTTCAATTATCACTTTTAAAAAAATCTCACTTTAATACCCCAAATTTAAAATGGGTGCTACCGGTAGCAGTTCATTTCAATTTGATGGTTGATTTTATGGTTTTGGTTTTAATGGTACCGATTGCTGAAAATACGATTTCAAAATATCTATAAATTTAATGTTTAAAAAAAAAATCAATTCTATAACATCATTTTTTTATTTAAGTGTCGATTTGAAGGTTTTTTTGTGCTACTATATGAGTTTTGAAGGCCATGTTTGAAAAATGTTGTAATTTTGACCCGTTTGAAAAAATAGTGTGACTGGTAGCACAATTTTTTGATTTGGGGTTGATTTTCATGTTTTTTTTTTTGAAAAATATGGGTTTTTTGGGCCAGAGTTCTCGTTTTGAGGTCGTAGTTCTCATTAAGTTGGTAACTATGTTAAATGAAAACAATCATCAAAGAAATAAGTTTGCAAAATCAAATACAACAGTGTAATGAAATGAAAACTTATTATTATTAGCTCCAAAAGTTGTTATTACAGTCCTCTCCAGTTTAAGATCTGGAACCCCCATTACACATGAATAAATAAAGTGTTATACATTTATTTTTCCTACAGGTCGAATCCCCCTTGATTCAGCTAAAACTTGCTCAACAATCATTTAAAGAATTCGAAACAAAATCAACTACAAAATTTGCAAAATGTCAATTCTTGACAGAACCTACCAAAAACATGCATCATATCTTCCAAAAAGATTACCTCTTCCAAAATCTTTTTAGGATAAGGTAAATGGGAATTTTTATGAAGTGGGTTTTCAACCCTTTGAAGAGATCCTTCTTGGATTGCCTGAACATTGACTTGTAAAATTTCTTCATGTGAGATGACATATAACAAATATGGTCCACCTCCTTCCTGAAAATATTTCTCCCAAAGGATTAAGTTTCAGGGAAATTATTTCCAAGATAAGGTCATTGACCATGTTTTTGAGATGGGTTTTCAACCATTTTACAAGATTCCTCTTGGGTTTCCCATAATATAAGTTTGAAGTTAGCCTCCTGAAATAGACCCAAAATCTAAACTGACTCACTCAGATCATTATTTATCCAAAAATATTGCATTTCTAAAAACATTCTTTGGAGTTTAAGTAAATTTCATGTTTTGGAAGTGGGTTTCAAATTGTTTCCTCAAATTCTGCACTGTTTGGCTGATATTGATTCTACAAAATTGCCTCATTAAGATTGATGTGTTTCCAATCTGGGAAAATCCAATTCACTCTGATCATGATTTATCCCAATATGTTCACTTGATGAGGTAATACTTTGGAGTTTAATTAAATAGACCCATTTTGGAAGTGGGTTTTCAACCGTTTGAATATATTCCTCACCATTTTCTCAAAATGGAATTTGTAAGATCCTCTCCTGAAATCGATACAAATTTTCTGATAGATGTTGTCCAATCATTACACCTTAAATAATTTTAACTTAATGAACTATTTTGGAGACTATAGTTGAAATCCAAATTTGTAATCGACATCTATAACAAAAAATAAATTAAATTCATAACAAAAATCTATTAAAATATGAACTAGAAGATATTGAAATCTTAATTAACCAAAATTAACAAAATCAAATCTGATTGATATCATACTTTCTAGATAAAGCATAAATGTATAACTTAACTGGACATTATGTTTTGAAATTGAGGATATTATGCAAATTTGAGAAACTTAACTCCAAAATAATTAACAATCACTCAATTTTTAATAAAATGATATAAAAATATTCCTCATAATCATATTTTAAATTTCATGCTTAAAATAATGAAATTTTAAATATTAAAAATAATCTAAATTAAAGTAAACACAAATATTTAACATTAGGGGCATCCTCATCATTAATCAATTTGTGATGATGTTTGAATGTCCAGTGAAAATAAAACAATCCATTTAATAAGCAAACCAATCAAATAAATACAAATTCAAACAAAAATAAAGGGAGAATCAACATTAAAATAAAAGGGGACCCTAATTTTCAATCAACCATAGATAGAAGCGATAGAAGTAGAATCACAAAGAAAAAGGTCACATAATTTCAACATCTCCAACTATAGAGGCCTAGATGGTGAAATACCAAATGAGGAGGTAATATAAATCCCATTTTCCAGCTTCTATTAGTATTAGATGCCTATGAATCTGCATAAAAAATGTTCCATGAACTCAAAATTCCAAACTAATCAATCCAAAACCCAAAGACTGGGAAAATGTTCTCAAATTCCATGTACTTCAATTTCATGATATTGCATAAATTACAAGATACATGAAATCTAATTCTAAGTTAAAATATATTTAATCCATTTCTAACTCAAATTCATTGCATACAAGTACATTCAAAATTGAAAACAATGCATTAAACGTAAGACATGTATGTACTATCTAGTTATTCAGGGAATGACTGGAAAATCCAGATCATGTTATATCATCCCTTATGTGGTCCATAGGACATACGAGGAGCCGAATAGTTTATAATTGACAACCAATTGAAATATAGTTTTATGTGCAAAATTGTCTAAAGTAGTACAACAATTCATCAAATATGACCTTATTTGAATAGACCATGAAAGTAAACCAAACAAGACAAAATCCTACATATCCATATATACATACTTGATGAAAATTTATTTTATCCTAGAATGTTGTTTAATAACATCTTAATGGTATGCCATCTTCAATTATTCGTTCATGATCAAATTTTTTCATTTTCAATTTTCTAACTTTCAATTTTTTCTTTGATTGAATCTCTATTAATTTTATGTGTGCTACACATACCAAATGACTATATTGACAACTTATGATATCCGACTAATAGTCTTGAAAGTGAACATGGATTTCGGTTTGATGGTTCTTTTGAAAAAAATAGCTTTTCAGTACAATGGATCATCTTTCATACACAAAATCGTTATCATTATAATCCTCCAATAACTTCATCTTTCTTTTTGTGCATTGCGTCAAATAATATTTAATGTTTTCATCATTGTCTATAGGTGCAACCACAACAAATACATCTCCTACAAATAAAGACATTTGCCAAAAAGAAAATTGTTAGATCAACACATTCACAATTCTAAGTTATATTATAATATATTTTACATACTATGTATCTACCATGTTTTAACATAAAAATTATTTTTGAGTTCAATTGTAACATTTTACCTTCTCTAACAAGATCATAAACTCTATCACCATCAATTGACACTGTAATGCCAATTTATTCCATCTCCTCTAAGATTGCAAGTGGTATTTTCTCCTTTGTATTAATTTCTATATGTTTCCAAGCTTTAACATATTTGTTAGTTTCATTCTCACAAGTGTTATTGGATTGTGTGTCTTCTATGCAAATTGAACAAAAACAAAATTCATTCCTTCTATCAAATGCAAAAAAAAATTGGTAGGATTTTTTTCAATTGAATGCAATTTTCGAGACCCATGTATTGTACTAGCTTTATATGGGATTGATCTATCTACATCTTGGATTCCAATATGTCAAAAAAAATGCACGGTTCAAGAATAATTTATTTAAGTAAATTAAATGTCAATATATATTTTAAAGAAAATTATAATACTGAACATGATTGAAGATCATATTATCATGTGTGAATAAAACTTTCAAGTGTACACCATATATACACACACCTACGCACATCCCTGGCGGATTATGTCTGTGGCTTATATTTATTTGGCACCATTGAACAACTTGATCAATGGATGAAAATCGATTGACATAAGGATTCATTTGATACCTTAGAAGTGATCATTTTACACATGCCCTTCCATTGTCATGCTCTCCTTTCCCATGATGAGTCTCAAAGAAATTCCAACAATGTTTAATGTTTGATTTTGTCAGACAGTTGGCTTAGGTTGATGGATAGTTGGTATAAATTGTTGGTTTTCATTGATGTAAACTATTGGAGAATGATATTGTAGATTGATTTCAACCCTTAGTGATTGATGTCAACCCCCTAGTGATTGATATCAACCCTTGGAAAAAGTTCGATAACAAATTTCGGTAGCACAAGGTTTGGGTCATGGATCCAATTTTGTTTGATTTAAATATGACTCATTATTGTCTTGTCATGGTTGATAATAAGTGAAAATGTATGAACTCCAAATTGGTCCCCTTATGGTGAAATCCCTCACGGGAAGACGCTTTGTAGATTGAGTTATCCTAGAAGTATGGTTAGAGAACCCATAATTATTTATAGAATAATGAGATGAAGGTTAGTGAATTTGTCAGTGAAAATATCCCAGATGCATAGTGCTTGTCATTCCATTTCTATTGGTATGTGGAACGTCACATAAATCCTCACGGTTAAAGAGTTATGGCCATGAGACATTGGAGAACCCAGGTTTGGGTAATGGACCGAAGTTTGTTTGATGGATAATGGTATGAGTTTTGATATATTTGTAGGTAATAATATTATATATGGATAGTACATGTCATTCCATTTTTTTTTGTATGTGCAACGTGACATAACTCCTCACAATTTGAGAGTTATGGACTTACGAAGTTGGAGGACCCTCATATGTCATCTAGAAGCCCCAAAAGGTCAAAGTAGTCAAAGTGGTTTAAGAGATTTTAGAAGGTAAATAATAAAGTGAAGTGATGAATGTACTATAATTCAAAGTGAATAAAAAACAAATTATTTAAATAATAAATTTAATGGAGAATTTAGAAGTGGGTTAACCCTAAAATAAGGAAGTGGGCAAAGTGACCTAGAAGATGTTTTTAAGGAAGCTACTTGGAGAGTATAAATAAGAGGAAAGGCTCTCTCATTTTAGATCACACTTGAGCATATTGAATACCTATAGGTTTATGAGGTAACCAAATGATATATAAGCCTAATTTCTGAGGGAAGGTGAATAAAATAAGGTCGGAATTCAAGGAATGATAAATTCTTTTGATGATGCTTTCTAAGGTATGTTATTTACATGTCATCTCCCCATTTTCACAATAAATTTTCTTCTATAATGATTCAAAAAGTGAAATTAATATTCTATTGAGGAAAAATATCCAGGTATCTATGGTAAAAAAATCATCTTGTGATTTGTTGTATTTATGGAGTTACACTCCGTGGAAAATAGGGTTTGTGGCTAGTCCTGAAACTAGTCTAAAACAAATGTTTCAGGAAAAAGGTCATATATTATTCATAACAGATCCAAATTAAGTAAGATCAAATGTGTTGGTTATAGTACAGTCTTTAGTATTATTTGTAACAGTTTCCTATCGATTCAAAAAATATTCAGTGTGGGGCATCCTCTACAAGGTCTCTCTCTAGAATAAGCCATAATTTAGTAAGGTATGCCATTTTTTCTATAACTCCTTTTATGAGAAGTTGCAAGTAGTGACACCTAGAGGAATTCCATAAAACACACTGAAGAACATTTTGTATCAGTTTCAGGTATTTATTCATTACATGTACATAGTTATGATTGTTTCAAGATAGGGTTGTTGACCAATCCAAAACTAGTCACGTGAGACTAAATAAAAGTTTGATGAAAATGCTAGTCTCTTGTTGTTAAAGTTAAGGAAGGTTTGCAAGTATGTGATCATATACATAGGTCTATTACAGAATTACAAATCATATTTGTATGATGAAATTGATGAGGGCTTTTGGTTAAGGTACATGTTGGGTACATGGTTGAGACAAGTAGTTGATGAGTTGGCACATACATGAGGTGTATACTGACGCAACCTGCCCTCACTGGCGCGGTTACTTCCACCAGGACCTTCTATTTCTCTCGGCCCTGAAGAGTCCAAGCTCTTCCACTCCTCTTGGGAGTTCTACCCACAGTCTTCTCGGCAATCACCCCTTCGTGTATCGGGAGATCGGAACTCGCGATATCGCGAGCCGCACGGTGCTGTCCCTGGGAAAACAAACCCTGAAACCCCGACGGTCAAAGGTCAACCTCGGGGAACTCCTACTCGCGGCGTGAACCTTGATCTATCAAACCCCCGAGTACCGAAACTCCGATGTCCCACGAGCACGCCACCTGGACTCCACTATGACTCTGGGTCCCACGCTGCCACGTCAACCTTCGGGAATTCGTGGGTCGCGGATCCACGATACCAAGTCCCTGGCCGTTGGAAACCCCGAATGCCAAATCCCCGATACACGGGATTCGTGCCACCTGTCTCCGTTCTAATCAATGACTCCGATAAAATCGGGGAATCGCGTTTCGTGATTTTGACGTGCATGCGACCCTTGCACTCTCCAGTTCTGATTCGCCGATAGAAAATGGTTAATGGTCCTCCCTGCGCCTGGGTGTTAACCACCTCGCTCCTCCTCCCAGATCTGACAATCTACGGGACTTCGTGAGTCTTCTCGACACATCCAAATCGCCGATTCTCTTCCTCTATGAAGAGATCTATGTTTCTCCACCTTTGTCCTGTGCGCTCGGAAAACAAAAGGACTATCCCTCTTGAGCTTTTATCTACTCGCTCCTTTCAGAGAGGTCTTGAACTTACTTCCTGCGTTGAACTTCAACCACTTCCAAAAACGTTGAAGTCTTCTGGGCCCTATGCGCGCGCGACCGCAACAGCTTCAACCTTCCTCTTCTCAAACTTGCAACTGAGACCCAATTCCAACCTGCACTCACCTGCACGGTTCGAAATTCTCCACCCAACTCTAATGGAAGGGAAACAAAAGTCTAACTGTTCGGCCTCCTTGACGCACTCAGATGCGGAGGTCCTCAACTGCACTCGATGCAGGAGTCTCCTGGCCTAAGCAGAGAAACGATTGAAACTCATTTTCTCAGGTTTCTAACCTGATATGCAATCACATAAGCAGCATATAAAAGGTAAGCATAGAAAGAAGAAAACATGCACAAGAACAGGATTAACAACACACAGAGATCAAACACGTCCATGGAACTGAGTCAAGCTCTTCCTATTAACTCAAGAACTGTACATGGAGGTTCTTCACAGACTCTCTGCTCTGCTCTCTTCTTCTCTCTAATGCTAATAACGAATACTGAATAATGAACAACAATCTACAATGATACAAGGGAGGGTGTCTATACTCCATTTTCCCTCTCTAAAGCTAAAACTATCTAATCTACAGTAATTCCCTATCTACCAGCATTAAAACCCTTAAATGCCTTTCTATCTACAACATAATACAAAGGAGCTCGCTTTGAATGTTCTTCCTTCAAACGACGGCACAACGATCTTTTCCAAGTGATTCAAAATTTATACGTGCTGGCACTGTCCAGCTGTATTCCTTTTCCTCCCGCGTCGGTTCATATGATGAAACTCGAAAGTTGCGGATGCTCCTGCATCATACTCCTCGGCTCAGAAAGATTTCATGGGCTCCTGCTCATGAGGTCCTGCACAGTCTGCCCATGTTCTAAAATTACTGCCTCCATCTCCCAGCTGGCATCCTCCACTGGGTGGTTCTTCCACTTCACCAGGTATTCCAAATACTGCTTCCTCCTGGTTTTCTTACCTACTCGTTGATCCAGTATGCACTCCATTTCAGGCTTCTGTGCAACTGGTAACTGCTTCTGCCACTGGACCACTAGTTCCTCTATTCCAGTGTTTGTTTCTTCCGTCCTGTAGGGGTATAAATCCGAAACATTGAAAATCGGAGATATCCCGATGCCTTCGGGCAACTCAAGCTCATATGCATTCTCGCCAAATTTTCTCAGAATTCGGCATGGCCCGATTTTCTTCATCTTGAGCTTGTTATAAGTCCCCCGTGGGAACCTTTCCTTCCTCAAGTGTGTCGGAACCATATCTCCAACTTCAAACTGAAGTTGCCTCTTCCTCTGGTCGGCTCTGCGCTTGTATTCTTGATTGGATTTCTGCAATCACTGCTTCACCTGCGTGTGAAGTTCTTTCATCGCCTCAGCGAACTCCTCAGCTCTCGCGCTGCTAGTCTCAGCCTGTTCTGGCTCCCTGAGTTCAGACACTCCCCTCGGTTGTGTCCCATATAAAATCTGGAATGGGCTCTTACCTGTACTTCGGTTCACTGAATCGTTGTACGTGAATTCTGCCTGCGGTAGGATTTGATCCCAGCTGCTGTGATGCTCCGTCACCAGGCTCCTCAACAAGTCCCCCAAGATTCTGTTGACTACTTCGGTCTGCCAATATGTCTGCGGATGGTATGCTGAGCTGAACGCCAAGTCAGTCCCCAGATTTTTCCATAACGTCCTCCAGAAGTGGCTTATAAACTTTGTGTCCCGATCCGAGACTATGCTCCGCGGCAAACCATGTAATCGCACGATCTCCTTAAAAAATAAATTGGCGATGTGCATGGCATCGCTGGTCTTATGACACAGAATGAAATGTGCCATCTTCGAAAACTTTTCCACCACAACAAAGATGGAATCAACCCCTCGCTGAGTTCTTGGCAATCCCAGAACAAAATCCATATTGATGGCTTCCCACGGCCTCTTAGGTATGGGCAACGGCTGATAGAATCCTGTGTTCTGCTTCCGTCCCTTCGCATGTTGGCAAATTCTGCATCTGTCAAAAAACCTTTTGACATCTGCTCACATACCTGGCCAATAATACGATTCGCTTAGCTTGGCGAATGTTTTTTCATGCCCGAAATGACCTGCTAAGCCTCCACTGTGCTTTTCCTTTACCAAATTCTCCCTCATAGAGCAATCTGGAATGCACAACTGATTGCCTTTGAACAACAATCCATCCTGTATCAAGAAATCTATCCACGGGCTCCTATCTCTGAGCACCGGATTCTCGGCTGCCTCATAAGCTTCCCCAAAATCAGCATCATCTGCATACATATCTTTCAGGTTTTCAAAACCCAAAGTTTTGACCGTGAATTCCTGCAGCAATAGACATTTTCGACTCAAGGCATCAGCTACCTTGTTTGCAGTCCCTGAAATGTGCTTTATGACGAAGGTGAAATTCTGCATGTATTCCACCCACTTCGCATGCTTTTGGTTCAGCTTCTCCTGCTGACTTACGAATTGTAGGGCATGATTATCACTGTACAGCACGAATTCTTTGGGTATGAGATAGTGCCTCCAATTCTTCAATGCTTGAATGATGGCATAGAACTCTTTATCATACGTGGAGTACTTCAATTTTGCATCATCCAGCTTCTCGCTGTAGTATGCAACAGGTCTATCATCCTGACTCAAAACCCCTCCAACAGCATACCCACTGGCATCACACTTCACCTGGAAGGTCTTTTGAAAATCTGGCAACACTAACACTGGTTGCTCGGTTATCTTCCGCTTCAACAAATTGAAGCTCCTCTCAGCCTCGGCTGTCCACTGGAAAACCTTATGCCGCTTCCTCACCGTATCCATCATCGCAGCACTAATTCCGCTGAAATTCCGAATGAATTTCCTGTAGAAGCTCGCCAAACCATGGAAGCTCCTTACCTCAAAAACATTTCTCGGTGATGGCCAATTCCTAATTACATTCACCTTCTCAGGATCCATCTTCAATTCATTTGCCGAAATAACAAACCCCAGATATATGAGTTCCGTCTGCATAAACGAGCATTTTTTTAAATTGATCAGCAGCTTCTCCTGCTGCAGTCTTCTCATCACTATGGCCAAATGCCTTAAGTGTTCAGCCTTGGTCTTGCTGAAAATTAAAATGTCATCTAAATACACCACCACAAATTTGCCAATGAATTCCCGTAGGACTTCATTCATCAGCCTCATAAAAGTGTTGGGTGCATTTGTCAAGCCAAATGGCATGACCAGCCATTCATACAAACCCTCATTTGTCTTGAATGCTGTTTTCCACTCATCTCCCTCTCTCATCCGGATCTGGTGATATCCGCTCTTGAGATCTATCTTGGAGAAATAATTTGCCCCACTCAGGCAATCCATCAAGTCGTCCATTCTCGGCAATGGAAACCTATACCTGATGGTGATCTTATTGATCGCCCTGGAGTCTGTACACATCCTCTAGCCCCCATCCTTCTTCGGACTTAGCACCGTCGGAATGGCACACGGACTTAGACTCTCTCTCACCAGTCCCTTATCCTGTAGATCCTGTACCTGCCTTTTGACCTCCTCATTCTCTCGAGGTGTCAACCTGTACGCCGCCTTGTTTGGCAAATTCGCTCCGGGTATGAGGTCAATGTGGTGACTTACACTCCTCATCGGTGGCAATGAACGCGACAGTTCATCCACAATGATGTCAGCAAACTCTCCCAACAGTTGCTGAATCTCGTCCGGCAAGTCATCCACTCTTGTGCTTGTCAGAACAATCCTTGGTTTTCTGACAACCAAGAATTGTGGATCCTCATTCTTTTCCAGCTCTGTGAAAAGCTCCTTCCCACTCATGAGAAGTATCGTGCTGCTAACTTCTGGTTTTACCTCCTTATCCTTCCCCGAAAACAATATATGTGTTTTCCCATCCTTCTCCAAGGTGTATGTGTTCATTCTCCCATCATGAACCACATGTCTATCATACTGCCATGGTCTTCCCAATAAAACATGACAGACATCCATGGGAATGACATCACACAAAATTTCATCTCTATAGTCACCCATTTTAAAATTTACCAAGCATTGTTTTGTAACACATACCTGGTGTCCTTTCTGCAGCCATGTCACCTTGTATGGGCTCGGGTGTTTGTGCGTCTTCAGCTCCAGCTTCTCCACCATCTCGGTCGAAACGAGATTATCGGTGCTCCCACTGTCCACTATGACCTTGCATTTCCAGCCCTGGGTCTTGCAAGTCGTCCGGAACAGTCTGCATCTTTGCACTGTGTCCTCCACCTCTTTCTCAGGTTTCAACAGGACTTTATGCACTGTTAGTGACTTCCCACTTCCAGCGTCTTCGTCCGCAGCATCACACCTCTGCGCCTCAGCAACATGAGCGTTTCCTCTATCCATCTTCCTCTCTGGACAGTCTACGGCCTTATGTCCATCTTTCCCACATGTAAAACATGTGATCACTCCTCCACGACCTCTTCCTCCACCTCGGGTACGAGGAAAGGTATTCGCGTCAGCATATCCTCCTTGCTGATCATCTTGCTGTCTCCTCGGCTCAGAAATTTTATGTCTCTGTTGTGAGGTCCCACCTCTCTCAGCCCTACTCTGAGGCCTCTTCCAATCCTCCTTGGGTTTATGTGTTCGTTCTGGAACAATAGCTTTTCCTCGTGGCTGGCTTCTGCCTCGCCCTCGCTGACCTTGCTTGCGGCTCAGCTTTTCTTCGGCCTTCAAAGCCATCTGGTACGCTTCCTCAAATGTCCGGATGGTGACCATGCTCAATTCATCCTGAATTTCATACCTGAGACCATTCAAGTATCTTGCCACCTTTTCGTCATCACTCTCCCGATGACCAGCTCGAATGTTGAGCCTATAGAACTCCTTGGTGTACTCTTTCACCGTCATCAGCTTCTGTCTCAGATTCTGCATCCGTATGAACAGAGTGATCTGGTAATCCCTCGGAATGAACTTCGCCTTCATCTTGGCGATCATCCAATCCCAACTCTTTATCTTCTGCTTTCCTTTGGAACGTCTGTCTGCCTGCAGCTCGTCCCACCATAAGGCTGCATGTCCCTTCAGCTTGGTGACAACATGCCTCACCTTCTTATCCTCTTCGATATCTTCATAATCGAAGTAGGTGTCGAGTGCTCGGATCCAGTCCAGCAATTCCTCAGCATTTAGGCTCCCCTCATAAGTTGGGATGTCCATTTTTGTTTTCGAGCCCATCTTCGAAATGGCTCAAATTAACCTCTCGGTTGCAGCGTCCTCTGCTGAGACCTCCCCTTCATCATGTCCAGCTTCCTCTTCAATCTCAGGATCGCTGAATTCTCCTACGTCCACTCCACGCCTCTGGGTGGCCTCCATATCCTCGAGTCTCGCCCTGAGATCTCGTATTTGGCGTTCCATCTCTGGGTTACTGGCTGGATTCCCTGGTTGCCTACCCCTTCTTCTGACCTCCCTGTCTTCACGATCAGGCGAGTGTCTCTCTCTTCTGGGCGGCATTTTGTATTCGCTTCTCCCTGCTATCTTTACAAAGAGAAATTTCAACCTGGCTCTGATACCACTCTGACGCAACCTGCCCTCACTGGCGCGGTTACTTCCACCAGGACCTTCTCTTTCTCTCGGCCCTGAAGAGTCCAAGCTCTTCCACTCCTCTCGGGAGTTCTACCCACAGTCTTCTCGGCAATCACCCCTTTGTGTATCGGGAGATAGGAACTCGCGATATCGCGAGCCGCACGGTGCTGTCCCTGGGAAAACAAACCCCGAAACCCCGACGGTCAAAGGTCAACCTCGGGGAACTCCTACTCGCGGCGTGAACCTTGATCTATCAAACCCCCGAGTACCGAAACTCCGATGTCCCACGAGCACGCCACCTGGACTCCACTATGACTCCGGGTCCCACGCTGCCACGTCAACCTTCGGGAATTCGTGGGTCGGGGATCCACGATACCAAGTCCCTGGCCGTTGGAAACCCCGAATGCTGAATCCCCGATACACGGGATTCGTGCCACTTGTCTCCGTTCTAATCAATGACTCCGATAAAATCGGGGAATCGCGTTTCGTGATTTTGACGTGCATGCGACCCTTGCACTCTCCAGTTTCGATTCGCCGATAGAAAATGGTTAATGGTCCTCCCTGCGCCTGGGTGTTAACCACCTCGCTCCTCCTCCCAGATCTGACAATCTACAGGACTTCGCGAGTCTTCTCGACACATCCAAATCGCCGATTCTCTTCCTCTATGAAGAGATCTATGTTCGCCACCTTTGTCCTGTGCGCTCGGAAAACAAAAGGACTACCCCTCTTGAGATTTTATCTACTCGCTCCTTTCAGAGAGGTCTTGAACTTACTTCCTACGTTGAACTTCAACCACTTCCAAAAACGTTGAAGTCTTCTGGGCCCTATGCGCGCGCGGCCGCAACAGCTTCAACCTTCCTCTTCTCAAACTTGCAACTGAGACCCAATTCCGACCTGCACTCACCTGCACGGTTCGAAATTCTCCACCCAAATCTAATGGAAGGGAAACAAAAGTCTAACTGCTCAGCCTCCTCGACGCACTCAGATGCGGAGGTCCTCAACTACACTCGATGCAGGAGTCTCCTGGCCTAAGCAGAGAAATGATTGAAACTCATTCTCTCAGGTTTCTAACCTGATATGCAATCACATAAGCAGCATATAAAAGGTAAGCATAGAAAGAAGCAAACATGCACAAGAACAGGATTAACAACACACAGAGATCAAACACGTCCATGGAACTGAGTCAAGCTCTTCCTATTAACTCAAGAACTGTACATGGAGGTTCTTCACAGACTCTCTTCTCTGCTCTCTTCTTCTCTCTAATGCTAATAACGAATACTGAATAATGAACAACAGTCTACAATGATACAAGGGAGGGTGTCTATACTCCGTTTTCCCTCTCTAAAGCTAAAACTGTCTAATCTACAGTAATTCCCTATCTACCAGCATTAAAACCCTTAAATGCCTTTCTATATACAACATAATACAAAGGCGCTCGCTTTGAATGTTCTTCCTTCAAACGGCGGCGCAACGATCTTTTCCAAGTGATTCAAAATTTATACGTGTTGGCACTGTCCAGCTGTATTCCTTTTCCTCCCGCGCCGATTCATATGATGAAACTCGAAAGTTGCGGATGCTCCTGCATCATATAGTTGATGATGTTGGTACATCTTGATGATTTAGATTTGATGAGTAGTTGATACATGATTGGTACATACTTGGTACATGGTTGGAGACACTTGTTAGTATTATTGTTGACACATGGTTTATGGATGATGTAGCATACTTGAATTATTAGAAGAACATATTGATCTTGGTGATGATTATGAGTTGTTGTGTTATGCTTGGTTGATGCAGATCTTTGAGAGTTCTCTTGATGATTGATCTTGGTGAGTAGATATGATTTGGTTGAAAATATTGATGAGACAGGTTGTTGTGATAGGTTGTTTGGACAAGTTATTGTGACAGGTTATTTGTACAAGTTTGTTGAATGGTTGATGCACTTGTTCATGGTATAGGTTGAGGTACAGGTTGGTGCATGGTTGATGCACTTGTTTATGGAACATGTTGAATACAGGTTGTTTGGTACAGTTTGGTGCATGGTTGATGCACTTGTTTATGGTACAAGTTGATTACAGGTTGAGGTATAGGTTGATGCATGGTTCAGGTTATTGGTATAGGTTATTTGGTGCAGGTTGATTGGTACAAGCTTACAATAGTATATCTCACAATGATAGTGTGATAGTGGTTTCATGATTCTACTTCTACTTCCGGGCGGTTGGACGGGGAAAGGATAGGTGGTTGTAGCCACCTTCTGGTTGTAGCCGGAGAACATAGGGGGTTGTAGCCTCCTTCTAGTTGTATCCAAAGAATTGGGGAGTTGGATCTTCCCTCAGGTTGTAGCCTCAGAAACTAGGGTGTTGTTGCCTCCTTCCAGTTGCAACTAGAAAACAAAGGAAGTTGGTGCTTCCAATGAATGTAATTCTTCAAGACATATAAGAAAAAGAATTATGTGGTTTTCTATGGCTTTGGGTTTCCACGTAAAACACTGGTGTATTATGTATCTTTATGATTGTTCATTTGTTCATTGGTTATTTACTCTGTAGTTATTGGATGATAATGATACATTGATATAACACTTGGATTATATGGTTAAAAATGATTAAATTGCTCTATTACTGATTCACCCCCCCCCCCTCTCAGGAATGCAACAATTGGTATCAAAGCCAGTTCCTTCAGCAAATAGTTTAACCATTGGAAGGAGATCATGGATTATTCTGAGAATGGAGTACCAATGTTTAATGGTCAGAATGGTTTTAAGTATGAGATGTGGAGTATAAGGATGAAAGTATTTTTATAGGCACATGGAAATTATATTTGGCAATCAGTTGTTACAGGATATGATATTTTAAAAAGGGAAAAGACTGTAGCCAAGAAGGAATTGAGGAAGAATAGAAAAATAGCAATGGATTTCATCTCAGAAGCATTACCTAATTCGGTAAGAGAAAAGGATGGTAAATGTTCATCATCAAAAGAAATTTGGGATAAGTTACATGATATATATTCTTCATCGATCGCAGATTCAGAAAATTCCAAAGAAGATGAAGATATAGAACAAGAAGAAATATGCTTATCATGTCAGACAGATTTAGAAGAGGAAGGGTATGAAGAAGCAGAAGTTGATTACAGAGAAAAATTGATTAGTGCAATTAAATTTTTAAAGAAAGAAAGTGAAAAAAAAAATTCATCCAAGAAACAATTGATGAACCAAAAGGAAAGTGTTAAAGGTTTCGAAAAGGATCAATAGGTCATCAAGAATTTAATATCTCAACTAGAAGAGGCCAGAAGAATTGAAGAAACTCTAGAATATCAAAAGAAATGTTTAGAAGCCAACATAGAAGCAAAAATGGAAGTAGAAGAAAAGAAAGAAAAGATACCGATGGATCATCTCAAGGAAAGAACCAATGACTTAAACCAACTTGAGGAAGAGTTTGGTTAAGAATATAGAAGACTAGAAGAAGAAATAATTACATTGAAAATCCAACTTGAAGAAGAAAAGAGAACAGAAGAAGTCATGAAGTCTCAGATAATGAAGAAAGAAGAAGAGGTTGAGAAGCTCGAAGAAAATGTAAGATCGTCAAGCTCAACAAGAACGTTAAAGAGACAAAAACATCCACATCATTTATAGAGAATGAAGAGAAGAACTCTAGGTTGATAGAAAAGAAAAATGAAGAAAATAGAAAGAGTTATGCATAAGTACTGAAAGGAAGTAATCATGGTCAACCAGAATCTAAGAAAACAATTGAAGATACATCTTCAAGAAGACCATCCATGTTCAAGCCACAAAGAAGCTTCAATCATGATCATTATCAATCAAGGAAAAAATTCAGAAGTACTAGCCACAAAGAAGATTATTCACTCCTTGGTATGAAAATTTATTTTATGGTCATTGTTTTTATTGTACTAACCTTGGACATAAGGTTGCAGATTTCAAGGATTATAAAAGAAATGTTCAAACAATAAATGCCTATGTGGTTGCACATAACATTGAGTGTTACAAATGTCATAACTATGTACACATAGCCAATAATTGTCGAAGCATGATCGATACTTCCATGAAAAAGAATACTGATATCAAACAAGTACCAGAGATCACAAGATTGACAATAAAACGAGATGAAGAAAATTCTACATAGAAAAAGAAAGATGTCAGATACATAAAGGTTTGGAAAATAACTGAAATAAAGGAAGGACATGTAAATAAGGAACAGGTTCAAGAGATTGTACTTTCAAGAATTGTAGTGAAAGATGAATCCACAGACAGAAAGAAAAGTCAGACCTCAGAGAGATAATGAATCTACCAATGAAGATGACAATGAATATACCAATGAAGATGATGATGAATACACATCAGAGAAGGAATTGTTCTAATCCATCTGTCTTAGAGAATCCCAAGTAATATGAATATTAGATAGGGGGAGTCTATGTGATAGTTGTGACAGACCAAAGAACTATAATTTGAGCAGCTTGCATAGTTTGAGAAGATATATTAAGAGCAATTAGTTAACAAAATTTGATAGATTAATCAAGACTTCATGATAGTATAGTGATAAATGGGTTAGGATTATGGACAGTTGTGCAAGTAGAGTCTTAGAAAATATGGACATAAATGGATTCGTAAGAACACTTAGTAGGTTTGGACAGATATATCATAGTGGACGAGAGCATGGATTCATAGATTGGTTCAGAGAGTGGTTCAAAGACAATAAAACATTATCATAATGGATGATAATTACACAGGAAATGGCTCGAACAATGATAATGGATTCCAAATTGATAGATATTTTTTTGGACACATGGAGTGCATACATCAATTCACATTCAAGACAGAGTAACGCTCATAAACACCAGTGAAAACACTTCATACGAACTATGGAAAGGAAGCGCAGACAAAAACCTCTACATCAAGGTAACTCAAGGTAATATTTTATTAATTGAAATTTATGTTGATGATATCATTTTTGGTAGTGATGATGACAGGTTAATCCATAAATTTGCAAAGGATATGCATAATGAATTTGAAATGTCATTACTTGGAGAACTATCCTTCCTTCTAGGACTTCAGATATGTCAAAGAAACCAAGAAATTTTTATTTCTCAAACCAAGTATATCAGAGAAATGCTAAAGAGGTACAGAATTGAAGATTTCAAACTAGTTGCAAGTTAAGAAAATATGATAATTCAAAGTCTACAAATCAGAGGAAATGCAGATCAATGATTGGAAACCTACTATATGTGACAACATCCAGACCAGATGTAATGCACACAGTTGGACAGGTGGCACGATTTCAAGCAGCAACAAAGGAATCACATATCTTAGCAGTAAAGAAAATTTTCAGATATCTCAAAGGGACATAAGAGTTTGGATTATGGTATCCAAAAGAAAAGGATCTATCTCTTATTGCCTACATAGATGCAGATTGGGTAGGTTGTATTGATGACCGACGAAGCACCAGTGGAGTAGCATTATACTTGGGTGAGTGTTTAGTATCATGGCTAAGAAAGAAACAATCATCAATATATTTATCTACAGTTGAGGATGAGTATATTGCAATAACATCATGTTGTACAATGGTTATTTGGATGAAACAAACTATAACAAATATACAGGTTCAATATGATGATCCCATTCCAATCTATTGTTATAATACAAGGACCATCGATATCTCAAATAACCCGGTGATGCACTCCAAGATGAAGCACATTCCAATAAAGTATCACTTTCTACGGAAGCAAGTTGGAGAAAAGAACATCAGAGTTGAGTATGTGGACACAAAAGAACAAGTGGCATACATATTTACAAAAGCGCTTCCACAAGAATCCCTTGAGTATCTTCGACAGAGACTAGGAGTAATTTCTACTCCAAAATGAATTATTTTGAATGCTTATCTTATATGTCTTATATGTACATAAGGAAGCACCATAAATAGGATAAAGGGGGAGAGATTTATTAGATGCAAAGGTAAATTCTTGGAGAGATATCATAGAGGCATGTTTCCAAGGGGAGCAATTGTCACAAGGGAAGAATGAGCGATGTGACTTCAGAGTGATACCCTTTTTCAAAGTGGGAGATATTATTCATATGAAGGGAAAGAGAGTAATACAAGGATTATAAACATAAAGAAAAATCAAAGGCACTTAGACAAGGGGAGCGGACCCAAGGAGAGTTCAGTCAGGGGGAGAAGCCCTAAAGGGAGATACCCTTTTCCATTGATGTCAAAGGGGGAGAGATAGAAACATTGATAAAGAGTATAAACATGAATGCTATCATGACTAAGTGTTGCCATCAATGTTGTTGTTGCCATCAATGCCAAAGGAGGAGATTGTCATACATTTGGCTTAAGTTGATGGATAGTTGGTATGGATTGTTGGTTGTCATTGATTTCAACTATTGGATAATTATATTGTAGATTGATTTGAACCCTTAGTGATTCATGTCAACCCCTTAGTGATTCATGTCAACCCTTGGAGAAAGTTGGGTAGAGAATTCCGGTAGCACAAATTTTGGGTAATGGATCCAAGTTTGTTTAATGTAAAGATGACTCATTATTGTCTTGTCATGGTTGATAATAAGTACAAATGGATGAACTCCAAAGTGGCCCCCTTATGTTAAAATCCCTCACGGGAAGATGCTTTGTGGATTGAGTTATCCTAGAAGTATGGTTAGAGAACCCATGATTATTTATGGAATAATGAGATGAAGGCCAGCGAATTTGTGATTGAAACTATCCTATATGGAAAATTCTTGTCATTCCATTTTCGGTGGCATATGGAACGTCACATAACTCCTCACGTTTAAAGAGTTATGGCCATGAGAAGTTGGAGAACCTAGGTTTGGGTAATGGACCCAAGCTTTCTTTATGGATAATGGTATGAGTTTTGATATATTTTCAGGTAATACTATTCTATATGGATAGTTCATATCATTCCATTTATGTTAGTATGTGGAACGTCACATAAATCCTCACAGTTTGAGAGTTATGGCCTTATGAAGTTGGAGGACCTTCATATGCCATCTAGAAGCCCCAAAAGGTCAAAGTAGTCAAAGTGGTTTAAGATATTTTAGAAGGTAAATAATAAAGTGAAGTTATGAGTGTACTATAATTCAAAGTTAATACAAATAAATTATTTAAATAATAAATTTAATGGAGAAATTAGAAGTGGGTTAACTCTAAAATAAGGAAAGTGGGCAAAGTGACCTAGAAGATGTTTTTAAGGAAGCTACTTGGAGAGTATAAATAAGAGGCAAGGCTCTCTCATTTTAGACCACACTTGAGCATATAGAATACCTATAGGTGTCTAACATAATCAAACAATATCTAAGCTGAATTTTTGAGGGAAGGTGAAGAAAAGAAGGCCAAAATTCAAAAAGGAAAAATTCTTTTGATGATGCTTTCTAAGGTATGTTATTTACATGTCATATCACAATTTTCGCAATAACGTTTTTTCTAGAATTATTCAGACCGTTAAATTGCTATTTCATGGAGTAAACATATCCAATTATCTGTGGTAAAAAATTAGTCTTGTGGGTCATTGTATTTTTGGAGTTACACTTTGTGAAAAATAGGGTTTGTGGCTAGTCTCGAAACTAGTCTAAAACATGTGTTTCTGGTAAAAAAATCATAACGTATTCATAAAAGATCCAAATTGAGAAAGAAAAAAAGTGTTGGTTAGAGTACAGTCTGTAGTATGTTGTGTAATGGTATCATATTGATTCAACACATATTCCGTGAGGGGCACGATCTATAAGGTTGCTCTCTAGAATAAGCCAGAATTCAACAAGGTATGTCATTTTTTCTATAAGTCCTTTTATGAGAGGTGAAGAGTAGTGAAACCTGGAGTAATTGCATAAAATACACTGAAGAACATTATGCATCGGTTTCAAATATTTATTTATTACAGGTACATAGTTATGATTATTTCAAGTTAGGGTTGTTGACCAATCCAAAACTAGTCATGTGCGACTAAAGACAAGTTTTATGAAAATGATAGTCTCTTGTTGTTAAAGTTAAGGAAGGTTTGTAGGTATGTGATCATATACATCAAGTCTATTACATAGTTACAAATCATATTTGGATGATAAAATTGAAGAGGCTTTTGGTTAAGCTACATGTTGGGTACATGGTTGAGACAAGTAGTTGATGAGTTGGCACATACATGAGGTGTATAGTTGATGATGTTGGTACATCTTGATGAGTCATAATTGATCAGTAGTTGATACATGATTGGTACATACCTGGTACATGGTTAGAGGCACTTGTTAGTAGTATTTTTGACACATGGTTTATGGATGATGTATTATTAGAAGCACATATTGATATTGGTGATGATTATCAGTTGTTGTGTTATGCTTGGTTGATGCACATCTTTGAAAGTTGTATTGGTGATTGATATTGGTGATTAGATATGATTTGGTTGATAAGATTGATGAGATATGTTGTTGTGATAGGTTGTCTGGACAAGTTGTTGTAACAGGTTGTTGTGAGAGGTTATTTGTATAGGTTTGTTGCATGGTTGATGCACTTGTTCATGGTACAGGTTGGTGCACTTGTTTATTGCACAAGTTTATTACAGGTTTTTTGGTATAGGTTGGTGCATGCTTGATGCACTTGTTTATGATATAGGTTGATTATAGGTTGAGGTACAGTTTGATGGATGTTTTAGGTTATTGGTATTGGTTATTTGGTGTAGGTTTATTGGTACAGGTTTACATCAGTATATCTCACAGTGATAGTGTGATAGTGGTCCCATCATTCTACTTCTACTTCAAGGCGATTGGACGGGGCAAGGACAGGTGGTTGTAGCCACCTTCCGGTTGTAGCTAGAGAATATAGGGGGTTGTATCCTCCTTATGGTTGTTGCTATAGAATTGAGGAGTTGGAGCTTCCCTCGGGTTGTAGCCTGAGAAACTGGGGGGTTGGAGACTCCTTCCAGTTGCAGCTGAAAAACAAAGGAAGTTGGTGCTTCCAATGAATGTAATTCTTCAAGACATATAAGAAAAAACATTCCATGGTTTTCTCCTGCTTTGGGTTTCCACATAAAACACTAGTGTACTGTGTATGTGTATGATTGTTCATTTGTTCATTGCTTATTTACTCTGCAGTTATTGGATGGTAATGATACATTGATATAACACTTGGATTATATGGTTAAAAATGATTAAATTTCTCTATTACTGATTCACCCCCCTCTCAGTAATCCAACAATTGGTATCAAAGTCAGTTCCTTCAAGAAACATTTTAACCAATCGAGAGAGATCATGGATTATTCTGAGAATGGAGTACCAATGTTTAATGGTCAGAATGGTTTTAAGTATGAGATGTGGAGCATAAGGATGAAAGTATTTTTATAGGAACATGGAAATTATATTTGGCTATCAATTGTTACAGGATATGATCTTTCAAAAAGGGCAAAGACTGCAGTCAAAAAGGAATTGAGGAAGAATAACAAAATAGCAATGGATTTCATCTCGGAAGGATTACCTAATCCGGTAAGAGAAAATGTTGGTAAATGTTCATCATCAAAAGAAATTTGGGATAAGTTACATGACATATATTCTTCACCCATCGCAGATTCAGAAAATGCCAAAGAAGATGTAGGTACAAAACAAGAAGAAATATGCTCATCATGTTAGATAGATTCCAAAGAGGAAGAGTATGAAGAAGAAAAAGTTGATTACAGAGAAAATTTTATGAGTGCAATTAAATATCTAAAGAAATAAAGAGAAGAAGACAATTCATCCACGAAATAATTGATTAAACAAAAGGAAAGTGTTCAAGGTTCCGAAAAGGATCAATAGGTCATCAAGAATTTAAAATCTCAACTAGAAGATTCCATAAGAATTGAAGAAAATAGAGAATATGAAAAGAAATGTTTAGAAGCCAACATAGTAGCACAAAATGAAAAAGCAGAAAAGAGAGAAAATATACTAATGGATCACCTCAAGGAAAGAACCAATGATTTAAACCAACTTGAGGAAGATTTTTGTTAAGAAGAGAGAATACTGGAAGAATAAATAATTACATTGAAAATCCAACTTGAAGAAGCAAAGAGAACATAAGAAGTCATGAAGTCTCAGATAATGAAGAAAGAAGAAGAGGTTGAGAATATTGAAAAAGAAATTGTCACATTGAGAAGTGGAATTGTTAAGCTCAACAAGAATTTTGAAGAGACATAAACATCCACATAAGTTATAGAGAATGAAGACAAGAACTCTAGGTTGCTAGAAAATAGGAATGAAGAAAATAGAAAGAGTTATGCAGAAGTACTCAAAAGAAGGAATCATGGTCAGCCAGAATCTAAGAAAACTATTGAAGATACATCTTCAAGAAGACCATCCATGTTCAAGCCACAAAGAAACTTCAATCATGATCATGATCAGTCAACGCAAAAATTCAGAAGGACTACGCCACAAAGAAGATCATTCACTCCCAGGTATGCAAATTTATTTTATGGTCATTGTTTTTATTGTGCTAACTTTCGACATAAGGTTGCATATTGCAGGGATTATAAAAGAGATGTTCAAGTAAGTGTTAAGAACCAAACATCAATATAGCATAGAAAAACCTCAGGAAAAGTACTCAATGCCTTGAAAAAGAGATAATTCCAGATAATAAGCCTCTTTGAGGGGGAAACCTCCTTTTACCCCACTTAAATGTTCAAGTACAAGATGATTCAAAATGAAAATGTCTCCTTGGTATATATAGGAGACTAGGAGGTTTAATGGCTTAAAGCCGACATAAATAAAATAACATTACTAATCTAAATTACAACTAATGGCCTAAAGCCGACATAATTAAAATAACATTACTAATCTAATATGCCCCAATTAAGTGGTAATGAGCCAATATTAGGGCTTAACATGCCCTTCCCCTTGAGACAAGTGTTGTTCGCAACGCTTGAGTAACTCTAGATGCTTCTGTATAAAAGACTCATCTTCCCAAGTGGAATCTTCAGCTGGTAGTTTCCTCCATTTAATGAGATACTCTGAAATGGATCTATTCCTCAGTTGGTGAACTCTTATGTCAGTGATGGCTTCAGGCTCCAATATGATTTTTCCTTCCTCGTCAAGTTCTGGCAATATAGTTTGAACTGGGATCTTGTCACCTATAACCTTCTTTAAGCATGAAACATGGAAAACTGGGTGTACTCG
>ML780657.1:844309-896347 GCA_009831015.1 Picea engelmannii | reverse complement strand
CCTTTTACCCCACTTAAATGTTCAAGTACAAGATGATTCAAAATGAAAATGTCTCCTTGGTATATATAGGAGACTAGGAGGTTTAATGGCCTAAAGCCAACATAAATAAAATAACATTACTAATCTAAATTACAACTAATGGCATAAATCCAACATAAATAAAATAACATTACTAATCTAATATGCCCCAATTAAGTGGTAATGAGCCAATATTAGGGCTTAATAGTAAGAAGTGCTTATGTGGTTGCACATAACATTAAGTGTTACAAATGTCATAATTATGTACACATAGCGAGTGATTGTAGAAACATGATAAATACTTCCATGAAAGAGAATATTGATATTAGATATAAGAAAGTATGGATAAGAAAACAAGAAGTATAGGTGAACAAATACCAGGTACCAAAGATCGCAATATTGGCAATAAAATGAGATGAAAAAAATTCTACAGAGAAAAAGAAAGATGTCAGATAGAGAAAGGTTTGGAAAATAACTGAAAGAAAGGAAGGACAGGTAAATAAAGAACATGTTCAAGAGATTGTACTTTTAGGCATTGTAGTGAAATATGAATCCAAAAACATAAATAAAGAAGTTAGATCTCATAGAGATAATGGACCTACCAATGAAGATGACGATGAATGTACCAAAGAAGATGATGATGAATACACATCAGAGCAGGAATTGTTCTGAGACATTCGTCTTAGAGACTCCCAAGTAATATGAATATTAGATAAGGGGAGTCTATGCGATAGTTGTGATAGACCAAAGAACCATCATTTGAGAAACTTGCAGAGTTTGAGAAGACAGATTCAGAGAAATCAGTTAGTAGAAGTTGATAGATTAATCAAAACTTCATGATAGTATAGTGATAAATGGGTTAGCATTATGGAAAGTTGTGCAAGTAGAGTCTTGGATAGTATGGACAGAGATGGATTCATAATAACACTTAGCAGGTTTGGACAGATATATGATAGTGGACGAGAGCATGGATTCATAGATTGGTTCAGAGAGTGGTTCAGAGACAAAGGAACATTATCATAATGGATGATAATTACATAGGAAATGGCTTGAACAATGCTAATGGATTCCAAATCGATAGATATGTTTTTGGACACGTGGCATGCATACATCAATTCACATTCAAAACAGAGTAATGCTCAGAAACAACAATGACAAAAATCTGTATGAACTATGGAAAGGAAGCGCACACAACAACCTCTACATCAAGGTAACTCAAGGTAATATTTTATTAATTGAAATTTATGTTGATGATATCATTTTTGGTAGTGATGATGACAGGTTAAGACATAAATTTGCAAAGGATATGCATAATGAATTTGAAATGTCATTACTTGGAGAACTATCATTCTTTCTGGGACATCAGATACGTCAAAGAAGCCAAGGAATTTTTATTTCTCAAACCAAGTATATCAGAGAAATGCTAAAGAGGTTCAGAATGGAAGATTGAAAATCCGTTATCACTCCAATGCAAAACAATTGCAAGTTAATCAAAGGTGATGATTCAAAGTATACAAATCATAGGAAATACAGGTCAGTGATTGACAACCTACTTTTTGTGACAACATCCAAACCAGATGTAATGCATGAATTTAGACAGGTGGCACGATTTCAAGTAGAACCAAAGGAATCACATATATTAGCAGTAAAGATAATTTTCAGATATCTCAAAGGAACATAAGAGTTTGGATTATGGTATCCAACAGAAAAGGATCTATCTCTTATTGCCTACATAGATGTAGATTGGGCAGGTTGTATTGATGACCGACGAAGCACTAGTGGAACATCGTTCTACTTGGATGAGTGTTTAGTATCATGGATAAGAAAGAAAAAATCATCAATATCTTTATCTACAACCGAGGCAGAGTATATTGTTGTAGCATCATGTTGTACATAGGTTCTTTGGATGAAACAAAATCTGACAGATATATAGGTTGAGTATGATGAGCCCATTCCAATCTATTGTGATAATACAAGGGCCATCAATATCTCAAATAACCCTGTGATGCAATCCAGGATGAAGCACATTCCAATAAAGTATCACTTTCTACGGGAGAAGGTTGCATAAAAGAACATCAGAGTTGAGTATGTGGGCACAAAAGAACAAGTGGCATACATCTTTACAAAACTGCTTCCACAAGAACCCCTTGAGTATCTTCGACAGAGGCTAGGAGCAATTTCTACTCCAAAATGAATGCTTTTGAATTCTTATATTATATGTCTTAGATGTACACGAGGAAGCACCATAAATTGGATAAAAGGGGAGAGATTTATCAGATGCAAAGGTAAATTCTTGTAGAGAGAGAATAGAGGCATGTTTCCAAGGGGAGCGATTGTCACAAGGGAAGACTGATTGATATGAATTCAAAGTGATACCCTTTGTCAAAGGGGGATATATTATTCATATGAAGGGAAAGAGAGTAATCAAAGGATTATAAACATAAAGAAAAATCAAAGGCATATAGACAGGGGGAACGGCCCCAAGGAGAGTTCATTCAAGGGGAGCATCCCCAAAGGGAGATACCCTTTGCCATTGATTTCAAAGGGGGAGAGATAGAAACATTGATAAAGAGTATAAACATGAATGTTATCATGACTAAGTGTTTCCATCAATGCAAAAGGGAGAGATTGTCAGACATTTGGCTTAGGTTGATGGATAGTTGGTATGGATTGTTGGTTGTCATTGATTTCAACTATTGGAGAATGATATTGTAGATTGATTTCAACCCTTAGTTATTGATTTCAACCCCTTAGTGATTGATGGAAACCCTTGGAGAAAGTCCGGTAGCGAACTTCGGTAGCACAAGGTTTGGGTAATGGATCCAAGTTTGTTTGACGTAAAGATGAATCATTAGTGTCTTGTCATGGTTGATAATAAGTAAAAATGGATGAACTCCAAAGTGGTCCCCTTATGGTGAAATCCCTCATGGGAAGATGCTTTGTGGATTGAGATATCCTACAAGTATGGTTAGAGAACCCATGATTATTTATGGAATAATGTGATGAAGGTTAGTGAATTTGTCAGTGAAATTTTCCTATATTTATATTTCTTGTCATTCCATTTCTAATGGTATGTGTAATGCCACATAGCTCCTCACGGTTAGAGAGTTATGTCCATGAGAAGTTGGAAAACCCAAGTTTGGGTAATAGACCCAAGTTTGTTTGATGGATAATGGTATGTGTTTTGATATATTTTCAAGTAATACTATTTTATATGGATAGTAGATGTCATTCCATTTCTGTTGGTATGTGGAACGTCACATAAATCCTCACGGTTTAAGAGTTATGGCCTTACGAAGTTAGGGGACCCTCATATGTCATCTAGAAGCTCCAAAAGGTCAAAGTAGTCAAGGTGGATTAAGATATTTTAGAAGGTAAATAATAAAATGAAGTGATGAGTGTACTATGATTCAAAGTGAATACAAAATAAATTATTTAAATAATAAATTTAATGGAGAAATTAGAAGTGGGTTAACCCTAAAATAAAGAAAGTGGGCAAAGTGACCTAGAAGATGTTTTTAAGGAAGCTACTTGGAGAGTATAAATAAGAGGCAAGGCTCTCTCATTTTAGATAAAACTTGAGAATATTGAATACCTATAGGTTTTTGAGGTAACCAAAGGATATCTAAGCTAAATTTCTGAGGGAAGGTGAAGAAAAGAAGGCCGAAATTCGAAGAAAGATAAATTCTTTTGACGATTCTTTATAAGGTATGTTATTTACAAGTCATCTCACCATTTTCGCAATAACGTTTTTTATGGAATGATTCAGACTATGAAATTGATATTCTATTGAGGAAAATATCCAAGTATCTGTGGTAACAAATTCATATTTTGGTTCATTATATTTTTGGAGTTACACTCCGTAGAAAATAAGGTTTGTGGATAGTCCTCAAACTAGTTTAAAATAGGTGTTTCGGGTAAAAATGTCATAACTTATTCATAGAATATCCAAATTAAGTACGACAAAATGTGTCGGTTAGAGTACAGTCTTTAGTATGTTTTGTAACATTTTCAGGTCGTTTCAACAAATATTCTGTGCAGGGAACGCTCTACAAGGTCACTCTCTAGAATAAGACAAAATTCAAAAAGGTATGTCATTTTTGCTATAACTCCTTTTCTGAGAGGTTCCAAGCTGTGACACCTGGAGGAATTGCACAAAACACACTGAAGAACATTTTTTATTAGTTTCAAATATTTATTCATTATAGGTATACAATTATGATTATTTCAAGTTAGGGTTGTTGATCAATCCAAAACTAGTCATGTGAGACTAAAGAAAAGTTTGATGAAATTGCTAGTCTCTTATTGTTAAATTTAAGGAAGGTTTGCAGGTATGTGATCATATACACCAGGTCTATTACAGAGTTACAAATAATATTTGGATGATGAAATTGATGAGGGATTTGGGTTAAGGTACATGTTGGGTACATGGTTGAGACAAGTAGTTGATGAGCTGGCACATACAGGACGTGTATAGTTGATGATGTTGGTACATCTTGATGAGTCAAAGTTGATGATTAGTTGATACATGATTGGTACATACTCAGTACATGGTTGTAAGCACTTGTTAGTAGTATTGTTGACACATGGTTTATGGATGATGTAGCATACTTGTATTATTAGAAGCACATATTGATGTTGGTGATGATTATGAGTTGTTGTGTTATGCTTGGTTGATGCACATCTTTGAGAGTTGTCTTGGTGATTGATATTGGTGAGTAGAACTGATTTGGTTGATAATATTGATGAGACAAGTTGTTGTGATAGGTTGTTTGGAAAAGTTGTTGTCACAGGTTGTTGTGAAGGGTTATTTGTACAGGCTTGTTGTATGGTTGATGCACTTGTTCATGGTACTGGTTGAGGTAAAGGTTGGTGCATGGTTTATGCACTTGTTTATGGAACATGTTGATTACATGTTGTTTGGTACAGGTTGGTGCATGGTTGATGCACTTGTTCATGGTACAGGTTGATTACAGATTGAGGTACAGGTTGATGCATGGTTCAAGTTATTGGTACAGGCTATTTGGTGCAGGTTTATTGGTATAGTATTAAAGCAGTATATATCACAGTGATAGTGTGAAAGTTGTTCCATCATTCTACTTCTACTTCAGTGCGGTTTGATAGGGAAAGGACAAGTGATTGTAGCCACCTTCTGGTTGTAGCTGAAGAACATAGGGGTTGTAGCCTCCTTCTGGTTGTAGCTAGATAATTGGGGAGTTGGAGCTTTCCTCATGTTTTAGCCTGAGAAACGAGGGGGTTGGAGCCTCCTTCTAGTTGCAGTGGGAAGAGAAAGGAAGTTGGTGATTCCAGTGAATATAATTATTCAATACATATAAGAAAAAATGTTCTATGGTTTTCTCCCTCTTTAGGTTTCCACTTAAAAAACTTGTGTACTGTGTATGTGTATGATTGTTCATTTGTTCATTGCTTATTTACTCTGCAGTTATTGGATGATAATGATACATTTATATAACACTTGGATTATATGGTTAAAAAAGATTAAATTTCTCTATTACTAATTCACCCCCCCTCTCAGTAATCCAACAGATTTCTTATGAAGACGACACAACCAATAGAATTGTTGTGAAGATTTGATTTGACCTGCACATCCATCTAACCATAAACAATGTTGATCATATTCGATCCCATGAGATTTCAAGGAATCATAAATTTTATCAAAACAATGTTGTGCAAAATGAGTATCGTGTGTATGATCATCACTTATATAAAAGTGATATTCTTTAATGGCATGTTGATTATCATTGGTGATTTCTATGTTATCAACACTCTGTTGAGAATGTCTATATATAAAGTCAAAAAGTATAGATATTTGATCGAAATTATAATATTAACTCTGTATTTCTCTTTGTGTAGTGAATGTGTAATTCTCTGCAAAATCAACTACTGTTAAAAAATCGTCCCAGGTGGAGAAAATTCATGGAATTGTTTGAATTATAGGTATTTCCATCGAGCTCAATGTGCATGCTTGGTGTATTTATAAATTTTGTTTTCAAACTTCTTCAAAAAATATATCACATGTATCTTATCCTCTTGAAAATCAATCTTTTGGAAATAACATTTGAAGAATTTGTAGTAGTAACATTGATATATTTATATATCTTCCATTTGACTGTTATATTTGACAAGGATTGATCATTCATATCAATATGATAATTGGAGTGAAATAAATCTAGATTTCCATAATGATCACATTTATTTCCACCAACACATTTGTTTCGGTAAAATAATTCATCACTTTCTCTTTCACATAGAATTTGGGATATAAATACACAAATTGTGGAAGGAGGAGGTGAACATGCCCACAATGTTTTACCGAAATCAAGAAAAATGTCATAATATGACTCAAATTCCACATGATAATGACAACAACGAGTGTCATGTACAATGATGGGTTTAACATAACATGGTTTTTGTTGCACAAATGTATTGATGAACATTTTAACTTGAATATGATTCTCTTTGAACTTATTGAACAATTATATTTGTGTCATTTCTGGTATATGTTTTGCATGGTATTAATATAGATTTCATGTTATTCTTCGTCGTAACACATCCCTTACATTTGGTGAAACACAAGAATTTTCCAACCAATATTCATGGGCCATAGTTTTAACATATTTTGCAAGTCTATATTTGTAAGGTTGTCTACAAATAAGTGTCCAACAAGAAAGTTCATCATTTTTATTTATTTGCAATCACAATTTTCTATGTTTGTACTTTGTTTTTCTTGAGGTTCCCATTGCTTTTTGCATCTGCTGTGTCAAACGATCTTTATGTTGCTAGATGAAATGACCATTGTTTGTATTACTTTATGTGCAACACTTACATATTTTTTTTAGACCATCCAAGATATTTTAATGCATATGTTATATTTTCAAAGACACTATGTTTCACCTTTCTATCTTTTGTCGATTTTTGAGTACCCAATAATGATGTAATTTTTTTTTAACTTTTTTGACCTTATTAGACCTCTCAAAATTTGAGTTTATGTGGTTACCGATTCATTTTTGAAAAAAATATCATAAATATTTTCAACATGATATCATATAACATGGTTAAATTTTTTGTCTCCAAATTCGTCAGTATCAACATTAACTAACATTTCATCATCTCCATAAATTTCAATATAATTTAAAAACAAATTAAATCTATTAAATTTAAAAACACTTGAAATTAACATAGATTCAATTTTCTAAGTTGTAAACATGGAAATTTCAAATAAATGAACTGTATAAAAAAAATACAAATTTAAATTAGACATTAAAAACTAAACGAACAATCATAAATTAATTTAAATCTACAAGTGTTCATCTCGTACACCCCACCCCTACACACACACACTTGTAGGTGGTTGGAATTCTGCTTCATTTTCGGCTTCAACGACTTCATCAATGTTATGAGGAAAATCTATTTTTGTTTTTTGCAAAATATTTTCCAAACTACTATCAATTATATTAGACAATATGTTTTTGAATTATAAATATTATCTATAATATGGATGCATGTACCTGGTTCCATTTCTTCTTGTTGAACATCAAGATGCAAATATCTAATTACATTATCATCACTTATTCCTTCAATGTTTGCACTTTCTTGTTTCTTTCTTCTATAGTACTAATTTGACAGTTTATTATGACGAGTATCATCCCGAGTGTGATCATATTTTCTCTTGTGCTCCCTTTTGTTGCCCATGATTATTCAATCTGTAAAGGTTTTAAAAAAATAAACATTTTATAACAAGACATATAATTTCAAACATCAAACGTTATAGCTCAATTTTTTTTTAAATAAATAAAACAATTAATTTTATAATCATATCTTTAAAAAATTGGAAAAAATTGATCAATAAATGAAGTTGATTTAAATGAAATTTTGGACAAAAAGTTGATTTTAAACACAAGTTAAAAATATCTTTGATCTTGAAATTTTTTTCTTGAGAAAACCTTCCTTATGACAAAAATTAGTCAAACAAATTATCAAATTTGAAATGAATTGTTCAAGAAAACTTTCATTAAAAAAAAAACTCTTTGATATAGAAAGTGATTGTTTATGAAAACCTCCACTTTCAAAAAAAATGTTGTAAAAAAATCTTTAATTTAGAAAGAGTTGCCACAATAAGTGAAAAATAGAGAAAATGTTGCCCCAAAAAAGATAAAATAGTGAAAATGTAGAGTGTTATTCTTCTACAAATGTGTTAAAAGAATTTCGACCAAAAGACTTATATCTTTCTGCATTGAATTGTTGTGTCCTGCAACTTGTTTTACTATCGATGGATGTTTGATTACCCACTTTTCAACAGAAAGTTATTTATTCCTTTAAAACTATCTTTCATCCAAAAAATACTAATAGCTCGGTCGAAAACCTACACTTATGATACTTTTCATAAAACTGGCTCTTCTCTTTAGTTTTGTCCAACTTTGGAAGGAGAAGACACTTTGAAAAACTGTGAGTCTGGTTTTGGAACTAATAATAACATTTTTAGAATTGAATAGACTTTCATTTGATACAATTTGTATTCATTTTAATTGTTTTTTAGTAATTTTTATTAATTTTATAAAAAATGTTTGTATATTATTTTTAAATGACATAATGATTCAGTAAAATGAAAAATCAATATCTCCAATAATACACTATCGAAAATTATGGAAAATTTACACTACGAAATGTTTCACTGTTCTCTTCAAAAGGATATTTTTAGATTTTACTTTTAAATAAAAATTAAGGCACATACATGGAGTCTCACTAAATGTGTTTGAAATATGTAACTTTTTCAGATTGGTTAAACTTTAAAAAATGTAGTAATTATAATATTCATCCATTAAATTCAAAACTATAGGCATACTTTAATAGAGTCTGTTTATATTGTTGGAACATATTTCATTTTTCATAAATTTTTTTTTAATAATGAGTACATTCACTTCTAAAAACATAACTCATTATGAGTCCCTTCATTTTTAAGTAACACAATGTCAAACAATTGCTAAATTGATATATCAAATCTCTATAAAAAAAATTCCAAAAATAGTCAATAGAAATCTTACAAAATTCATGACAAGTTTTGTTTTTACTGTAAAGTGAGTTTCTTAAAAAAAATACTTTTGTTTACTGGAATTTCAAAAACTTATGAAAATATTTTATTTTCTCAAAAAAGAAGGAAAATAGACACCCACATTCATAATTTTACCAAGGTGTGAATGAGGGTATAAACAATTCCACGACTCCTCTATTAATTGTGACATAACTCCCATATCTCTGTGATTGAATGCACCACAACTCGTAAAGTAATTGCAGTTAATGTAGGTATAGTCTAGATGAAAACATGTTGTCATGTCCAACGCTGAGAAAAACAAGGCAAGATGTCACCAAATATTTTACCAAAAATCCAAAGTTGAGTTTGAAAAATCCATTTATTAGTGCCTAGTATAGATAATTTAATACACCAACATTAAAACAATATGTCCCTATAAGGACATAACAATTCTAAATTTACACATGTCGCTAAGTAATGCAAACTAGATGAATTAGCAGCGAATTTTTTTCAATGAATAAGAGTGATATATATTTTGTATAGCTTGAGTGAGCCTAATGGTTAAGAACGTGTGTTTTCTCTTAGGAGGTCACATGTTCAAATCTAGAGAGGGTAGAGTATGTACATGTTGGCCCATTGTGATAAAGCTAGAAGGATAGACAACCCTTGGGACAAAGTTCCACCCGAGTAAGCTTCAGGATGCCTCGACCATTGCTAAATCACAAGTTACTATCACTCTTAGGTCATTTCCCATGACTTAAAAAACATTATATAGATTTTTCTACAAACTACCATAAAACTACATTAACAACTATTTACAATCCACTTTTACTTGGGTGGCTCACATATTTCAGAATAAAGGTTGTGAATAGAGAGATAACATGAATTCAGAGATTTTGAATAGAGTCACAATATCAATTTTAGTAATAGAATCAATAGCATCATTATTATATATGTAATAAAGACATACTATTCAAAGTTTTTATAATAATATACTTTTAAAGTTTAATTTGTCACTTGTAAAAATTGAATTTAGGTGGGGAGAATAACGCTCCTCTAAACCATATAAATTAAATCTAATTAATTTTACTCAATAATATATTATATGTTAAGAGAAACAAAAAAACTCAAATTCTAATTAATTTTCATATTATATGTTAAGAGAAACAAAAAAACTTCAAATTATAATTAATTTTAATCAATGATATATTATATGTTAAGAGAGATAAGAAAAAAACTAAAATACAAACCGTTTGCTAAAAAAATCAAATCAAATCAAATTATTATTATTATTATTATTATTATTATTATTATTATTATTATTATTATTATTATTATTATTAATTATGATATTAAAAATATTTTTTTTTTAAATAACATGGAAATTAAAAAATACTAAAAATATAAATTAAAAAAAACATTATAAATATTAAATGCAATTTTTTTTTATTTGATTAGTATTTAGACAATGGTTGAAAGAGCACCTCACTTATCTAAATAAAACTAATCTTTCTAATTTGTAAATAATATGTAAATGTCTCAAAATATATTTTAATATATCTCTTTGTCTACACCACATTTTTGGGCTTAAACAATTACAAAAATCTTGAAACTTGTAAATTGCTTTAGGGATTATCATGGAGTACACACACTTTATTGTTGAAAATCAAACCTAAGCCCTAAATAAAATTCCACCAATTTACTTGAACCACAAGCCAAGTGAGTAATCATAATTCTCTTATTTCCCCGTTTCTATAAACTCCCATTGTAGTTCTATTATCATGAGTAAAATTTTCTCCTTGTAAATTTTATTGATTATATTTCTTTTTAAACTTTTAATAATGTTTTTAAATATCATTTCATTCACATTGGTGATTTATTAATTTTATCATATAGATAATCTATGAACATAATAGAGAATTTTTGGAAAAAAACTAGTTTAAAAATAAAATTGTATTAATCTAATATTTAATTTATAATCTCTTCTATAAAACTACAATATTTTTAGTGAATTGGATTCATATTTAGTGGTTGAATTTTATGAACAAACTAGTGGCGTAGCAATGGGCTCTCCACTTTCCCCCATCATTTCCAACATTTACATGGAAAACTTTTAGAAAAAATCCATAGATTCCTATCCCCTGAAACCACTAAGATGGAAACGATACGTTGATGATAATAATATAATTTAGCCCCATGTGAAAGAAGAGCTAGATAAATTCTTCCAGCATATTAAAAATCTTTCCGAATACATTAAATTCACAATGGAACTTGAAGATAATGGCAACATCCCATTCCTAGACATACTAATCAACATGAAAGAAGATGCAAAATTTGGTCATTCAGTCTACAGAAAAAAGACCCACACCGAAAACTACCTGCACGCTAGTTCCCATCATCACCCCACCCAAAAATTAGGAGTTCTTAACACCTTATCCACAAGAGCCATAAGAATTTCAGATAAAGAACACCTAGAACAAGAGAAAAATCTCCTTCAAAAAGTCTTCAAGAGCATAGGTTACAAAGAAAAAGAGATTAAGAATGAAATAAAGAAAGCCCTAGAAAGAGAAAATAATAGACCTCAACAACGAAACAACCAAACCCCGAGTCCGACTTCTTACCTCTCTTACATCCAAGGAGTTACTGATAAAATTGCAAAATTCATAAATAAAAAATAGATTAAGACATCATTCAGACTGCTTGATACCATCAAACAGAAAATGAGATTAGTAAAAGACAAACTTGACCAACTTAATTGCAAAGGAGTATACATAATAGAATGTTTGTGTGGAAAATGCTATATTGGAGAAAGAGACCATTCTTTTCACACGATGATTAAAGAGCATGGTGCTGACATTAAGAGTGAATGAACTCACACCTCAACATTAGCTGAACACTCTCTCACAACAAAGCATCATGTACGCTTAGAAGACACCAAATCTTAGCAAAATAATACCACCTCCTTAAATGACGAATTAGGGAAGCAATCGAATTCATTAAGAATCACAATAACCTAAGCATAGACAATGGTCTCGAGATTAGTGATAGTTGGATCTCGCTCATTCGGGAAAGAAGATAGTAAAAGCTTGATCCCTAGGACTTAAGAACTTGCACCAATTTCTAAGGTTTCAATACTAGGTTCCAACCTAATTTCTTCCCTAGACTATTAAATTAAAATTAATCTAATTTAATAACTAAACGAACTTAATTAATACCAATAAACATCATTAATTTTTTTTATGATTTCTTACATTAATCTCCTATAATATTTGTTACCACTATTAAAATTAATTCTAATTTAATCCTAAACTAGCAAAAACATTAATAATAATATTAATATTACCACTAATTAAACTATTCTTAATTTAAACCTAAACTAGCATAAAACATTATTAATAATAATATTAATTGGATTATCAAATTAAATTAAAATTTTTACCTTACCTTCCTCTTACCTCTCCTCATAACTTACCACTTAATATAGTAATTAACAAAATTTACCTCTCCTCATAGCTTACCACTTAATATATTAATTAACAATTTTTTTATTAAATGCTTCACTTTGTTTTTATCAATACGCGATATAATTTATTATTAAATATTTTAGTAAATCCTAGGGTTTCACAGAGGGGACATTTAGGTTTCCTCCACTCCACTTTAGTATTTATTAGGGTTCCTCTCTTGTATTTTTCCTCAACATTTTTTTTTTTTTTTCTGAAAAAACAAAACTCTCACCACATAAATCTAAACTATCAAAAATAACTATAATCCTCCATGCTAGTTTTTAATGAACGTATTTAATACCAATTTACCTTTATTTTATAAAAGTTTAAAAATAATAAAAGTTATAGGCTTTTTGCTAATGGTACAATAATTAGTAAACTAAACTGAGAACGATATAACCATTAACAAACAAATACAATTAACCAAATAAAATTGTAATTCTATTATTGTGAAAAATACATTAGAGATATGTACAACAACAATACCTAATAAAGTGAGTCAAGAAAAACACAATATTAACAAACAAATACAACTTAAGAAATGTTTTCATCTCTAAGGATTTGTTGCCTCTCCTCCCATGATAGATCGGGACTTAAGATGGGCATACTCGTTCTTTGTGTGTGTGTGTGTGTGTGTGTGTGTGTGTGTGTTTGTTTTCCATGCCACATGTCAACTCCATGTTGATCATGAAAAGAATTGCACATCTCCCTCATAGACAACCCACCATTCAAATGTTTTAACCATAAAACATTTTTTACTTTCAATTGTTATATGTGTGTGAGGGGGGAGCATTGAAGGAATTACACATCTCCCTCATATGGAATACAAATATGTACATGTCAACTCTATGTTGAACACAATGATTTGCACATATCCCTCATACTCAACTCATCATATTAACTTTATACTAAGCATGCATTTAGGGAAACTATCTCGCATGGAGAAGTATAAAGCACCTATATGCAAAACAAGAATTTTTTTACTTTCAATTAATCTCTCTATATAAAGTTGATATATTTTTTAAATGTAAACTTTCTTTAAATATATAATATTAAAATAGGTGGACATAGAAATATTCTTTTTATGGGCACATTGGAATTATTTTTTTCTTATTAATATTTTTTTAAATGCCACATGTTAATTGAAGGAATATTTTTTTTTACTTTCAATAACTCCTTTCAATCTGTATATAGTCCATATACAATACTTAAGATGCATCTTGAAATAATTTGCTTATTGCCCATATTTAAATAATTTTTTGTTGTTAATATTTTTTTATGGTAGCCTTAGCCATGATTAGATGATATATTGAGTATTTAGTAGATACTAGTGATTGGCTAAAATTGTTTTTGGTCCCAGAGTAAGACTTTAAATTTCCACTTGGGTAAGAGCTTTTCTTTCTTAGACATAAGGAAACATGTTAACTACTCAAAACCAGAGGCATATAGCATATTCTAATAAACTATCCACACAAAAAAATGGTATGCTAATACCTAAAATAAAATTTAACCTAATCAGGTAGATTCTGGCAAATTGAACTACTTTTTTTTTCTTTAGTCTAGACAAAGAAGGATCGAGTTGTAGGCATGTCACCTATGCGGCTCCATTTGGTAGACTCAAAGTCATAAATGTATACACACTTCATCAAAGTCATGTTGAACGAATAGAATTTACCTATAAGAACCAACTTCTGGTTCACAGCAACGCACTGAGACCAGGTTGTTATTCCAGCTAAGAGGGGATCATCAATGGGAGGTAGCCTTTCCTAGGTTCCCTTCACAGGGTCATGAACCATTATTATGAAAGCGAGATGAGCCCTCATATCTCTTTGAATCAAGCACAACAGTTGCTCGCTCATTCCAGATATCTTTATGTCTGCATAGAACTCCACATAGAACTTACGGCAACACATGATAGCCTCCCAGCTTTTTCACACATCTTTCAAGTCATCCTATGATGCGTATGGCACTCTTAGCAAGCACTTTCGAATGAGATCGTCTGGAATAACTACCATTAGAGCACTTCAAACACACGTATTTCCCCAATCAAGTTCACCCAAAGTTTTACCAGACATAAAGCTGCGAACATGAAAGTGAAGGAAGCAAGTGGAAAATATGAAATTGGAGTTAAATATATAATGTGTGAACGTTGGGCATGACCAGTGGTAACCTAATTTCCAGCCGACCAGAAAGGAGCTTCGATTTGTCCATTAATAAACCACATTATATGGTATTTATTCAAATTTATTAATTCACAATTTTTTTATAAGTTTTGTATTAAATCGCAGACCTTGTGTTAAATCCAAGTCATAACATACTTGTAGATTGAAGGTTATGAAGGAAGTAATATGAGGAATTTCTTAATTGGTGGGTGTTGAAAGGTGTAATCCATCCAAAAATCCCATTAAACCCCTGCAAAATCCACACATGTTGGATCATGTACATATCAATGAAGCAACAATTTTTTGTGGAATAAATGACAAATGGTTAGCTTGGTCTTGTAGTGATATCGTTTGTTGCAATATCCACAAATCAATGAAAGACTAATGTTTTTGCATTGAAGTAGTGTGTGGGTATATTGTTAGGGTCCTACCATAACCTCCCTATTTTAGGCTAGCCAAGATTTAGTTAATTAATGTATAAGGACATATTCTTTGAATAAGGCCCATTATATATTAATGGATGGTTATTTAATGTAAAAGGGTCTTGTTTATTAAATAAGGCCATTTACACAGTGGAATGGATGAGGTCTGCACTTTCGGTAGCTCGGGCTCACATGGAGGTTCAACCCTTGGCCAAAGGAGAAAGGGCCTTAGGCCCAGGCCACAGGGATTTCTTTCCCCATTATAAGGAAGTCATAGGTCCGAGGACCTAACGCCCTAAATCCCTCCCCCCCACAACTTTCTCTCTCTCCATTCTTCGAACAGCCACAGTCCGATCTCAGGCTTGGCTTCTGTGTTTCACGGCTAGGATATTTCTTGTATGTCCTTGTCAAGCCTCTAGCTGATGTCAATAAGATTTAGGTCGTCTAAAATGGATCTAGATGATGAGGAAAACCTTAACTATGGGATCATTCCATTTTCATCCCAGGCCTTTTGCATAGATGATGAGTTTCAGGGAAGGCCTTGAGCCAACACACTTGGTACAGGTATCTGCACTCCGAGGGAGGCAAATTTAATGATCCATTTGGCAAATCCTAACCAAATATGGGCCCGGTTCCCTCCTTTAATGAAGGAAACTTTCCCGAGGACTCCCAAAATAATGTCATTTCTTGACCTTTTCCTTCATCTAATTCTTCGTATTAGGCTAGCAGGAAGAGAGAGAGATTGAACTTGGATAAGAAAGGCTTGAAATCATGCTCGGTAGCCCAGTCGAATCGAAAAAAAAACTATAACAAATCTAGGGCTGGAAAGTTCCAAATGATTGTAGGTTGGGATGTTAGGTCAAGGAAGTTACACAATATGCATATATAACCCTCATTGGGAGATTTTGTGGGAAGGTAGTATGAGGCACTCCGTTAAGGGTCTGGCTAGAAAAGAATTGGCAATTATGGTTAGGTTATATCCCTCAGTTCCACATCATGATAAGGGGATGGCTTTATTTCATCCTACATTCGGTGGATGACTGTGGAGTGCTTTTGGAAAATAACTAGATTTTGGGACCTTCGAGTCTGGTTCTGTGAAAGTGGACCATTGATTTTGGTCCTCAACAAGAGGTTGTTGGGCCATATTAACAAGACTCCCCTTTGGGTTTTGGACCAAAGAAGCATTAGAATCCATCAGGAATAAGCTCAAAGTCTTTATTAGGATCGAGACAAACTGGGAATCCAAAGCCGATAGAATATGGTCTTGGATACAAATCAAGGTTAATGTGAGAGACAAAATTATTGGCTCCCTAGACTTGGTTTTCAGAGATAGGGTTTGGCACCAGAAGATATACTATTGGAAGATCTTGTTTTGTTGCTATGAATGTCATGATATAAGGCATATTTAGTCTCAATGCTCAAGGATATCCTCTTTTTTCTTAAATGCCCAAGATCTAGGTGAAAAATAATATGGAAGAAAAAGTTTCACTTAAGAGTTCTATCCTAGATATCCCTCTGATCGAAGGATAGTTCACTCCTCCACTTCCTACAGGGTTGGTGGCACCTCAAGTAAATGCAGCTTAAAATTCAAACCATTCAGTTAAAGAAGTCTACTCTCGCCCCCTCTCTCTAAATTCTTGGTCAATTCAGGCGATTCTCTCCCCATTTATCATTATGTAATTTATTCTCCCCCCTCTCCTAATGTTCACCTTGCCCCAGAAGTTCTCCTGGTCCACGAAGGAAGCTCTCTTCCTCCCACTATCATGGTCCCTATCAAGTATGTCCTTGTTGACCGTCTTTATGCACCCACTTTTTTGTCCTCTCCCTCAATTTCTATGAAAGGTCCCCCTATTTATTCTCAGTCCCCTCTATCTATAGGGTCTCTCGTAAAGGAATTCCCAATTTTTAAGGGTGGTGTCAGTTCCCCCACCCAATAAAACCTACTCCCGCCAATCCAAGTACAATTTGACGGTGATAATTCCTTCTTAGGGTGGTATGGCCCCTCACCCTATTAAACCCAATCCTATGGGTCAAAAATCCCACTTACTCAAGGCTCATGAAAAAGTTGTCATGGAAATTCAAAAGGGGAAACAAGTACCCATCACCATGGTCCTTAGAGTGGGGGAAACCCTAAAATGCCCCCTAAAATGATCATTGTATCTTTTAATGTCAAAGGGGTACCCCCCCTAAAAAAAATGTTATCCCTAAAAAGGATTTTGTAAAATATTTAGCCTAATGTTTTTCTTATTCAAGAAACTAAATGCTATGGAATTAAAGCTATGAGTATTGTAGAGTTTTGGTTGAAGAACTGGTCTTTTTGTTCCATTGATGTTGAAGGACAATTAGGAGGGATCTTATCTAGATGGAGCCCTACTTGCAAGGCTCTTTCCTAAAAAAAAATCTTTTCAACAATCTTGATTAAATTGTTAGTCAAAGATTTTGGCTTTCCATTTTCAATTTTAATCATTTATGGACCCTATGTTGATATAATCCCCTTCTTGGATGATTTGGATTTTGCATGCATGTTCAATGACTCATACATTTTGGTTGGGGGAGACTTTAACTTTACCATCTCTCAAAGAGAAGTTTTGGGTGACTTTCCTAGCATGGACTCATACAGGGGCTTCTTTATCTCATTTTTGAAATCCCATCATCTGGAGGATATTGAACTAGTGATGTTGGTTCGCACTTGGCACAATTTACGAACTAGAAAAGATGGTGTCTCTAAAACGTTGGATAGATTCCTTTCTTCAAAATATTTTTTTTCGTTTGTACTTTTAGTAAAATCATCGATGGTTGAAGGAGGGGTTTCTAACCATAAGTTGATAGTCCTCAAGATTAATTTGGAGTTGGACTCGCTCCCTAGCCATTTAAAATTCAACCACATTTGGATGGAAGAAGAATATTTTGTGTCTATGATAAAAAGATATTGGAAACCATTGGACTCCTCTGGAGATCAGTCTATGATGTTCCAGTTCTCTGAGAACCTTATCTTTTTTCCATAGAAAAAGGCATAAATTTTATTAAGATAAATAAAATTTGCAGTCTGAATAATGCATGCAAAGCATGCATTTAGTCTGAAATACCCTTCAACCTAAGAGGAACAAAGACACAACTAAATGGCCCTCTAAAAGTGAACCCTATACAATGAGAAACCTAGAAAAAGATCATTAGACTGACGAAAATCAACATCAACCATTTGAATTGAATAACCTTAGGAAAGAAACACTCCAAATATGAGTAGAAAAGCATAGGGAGACCATCTAAGAGAAACGAGATGAAAAAACTTAGCTGAGAAGGAGAAACAAAGGCATACTCAAAAAAAAGTTGGACAGACCAAGACAGAGTAACAAATAATCCTCACAAGATCTAGAACCGGAGGGACAAAAAAAAGAGTCTTTCATCCAAGGAAAAAGAAAGAAGCCAAAAACTACACACCCAATAAGGACCTTAAAGTGTTGACCCAACTCGACAATCAACATAGCATGCCCAAAAAGAAAGGACCTCAAAGCTCTATCCAAAACACCAAAAATAAGAAACAAACCCTAGCATCCATTACACAAAGCTCTAGAACCCAAGAGGAGCACAAAGACCCCCTAACCACCACAACATCGGGGAAATGAACTAACTAGTAGAAAAATAGGAGAACAGGGTCACCAAAAATACTACGACGAGGAAAACAACTGACTCAAACGATAGATAGCCACCAAAAAAAATACTTCCAAAAGATTGAGGGAGAGGCACAAGACACCAGGAGATGCCCCGTCCACTCCCCAAAACCCCACCACCAACAAGACTTGGACCAAAACTTTTAGTATCCATGAGAAACAAAGGAAGGAACTTGTTGGACTGCACCAAAAGAGCAACCGATAGAAACAAAGCAACCATTAGAGGCCAAGTGAATCTGGACCAAACCCCTTGTGGGATGACAACGAAAAGTAGCTAGAGCATCCATCGGAAGCCAAATAGGACCCGACCCCAACCGCCTGTGGAGAAAATCAATAAGAAACAAAAAAAAGATAGTGGCATCGATGATCTGATGGTAGGTGGCAAATGAAGACAAAAAACGGTGGAGAGTAGGAGCGATCTTGTTGCAAACTGTGGCTAGGGTAAACCCTAGGCACAACCTTAATGGTTTTTCTCAATGTTTTATTCTACTATAAAAAAATACTCAATACAATAAGAATCAGTTCTTTCAGAACCTTGTCAAGGTTAAGAAAGCAATTAAAAATTAGCTCAAAATATTCAATGGTCGTAAGAATAGAAATTTTTTGTGAAACGAAAGAAATAATTATGGATATTTATCAGATTTTAGATGAGGGATCTATGTACAACACTCAAATTGTGCTACTAAAGGACCTAGAAGCCACTAGACACTCTCTACTAGAATTAGAAGAGAAATCTTGGAGGTTAAGGAGGCGAGCTCTATGGTTGAAGGTTGGAAATAATAACTCCAAGTTTTTCCATAAATACGCTAACTTTTGCAAGAGCCTTAACACAATATGGGAAATCAAAAACGAAGAAGGGTTCATAGTAAGATCCTTTACAGACAAAGCATAAGCTGAAGCTTGTTATTTTCAATCCCTTTTCAAAGCACCAAAAGGGTTCCCTATTTGAGATATATTTTAGGTAGTTAGATAATTTCAACCCTTCGTTACAAAAGACATGAACAAAGGTCTTATGGAGGAAGCTTTTCTCTCTTTTTTGAAACGTGGAAAGAGCCCCATCCTCAATGAATTAATAGTTGAAGAACAACTTGATTTTCTCCAAAACAGACAAATCCAAGATGACATCTTGTTTTCTTAATAAGCTCTTTACTTAGTGAAGAAAGGGAAAGAAAATATGATTATATTGAATCTTTCCCCTTTTAAATCTTATGATCGAGTGAATTGGACCATTCTAAGACTAGTCTTAGTCCATATGGGGATCACTTTAGAAGTGGTTAAGTGGGTTATGGGATGTCTCTAGTATGTCCCTTTAGTTGTGTTAATTAATGGTAACCCCTCAAGGTTCTTCAAGTCCTTGAGAGGTCTAATATAAGGATTCCCCCTCTCCCATTTTTCTTTCCTTATCGTTGTTGAATCTCTCAATAGGATTCCCAAAGAAGCAAAATATATCAGGTCGTTAAGACGGGTTAAGGATCAGAAAGGGAATCCATCTCTCACCATATTTTCATTGACGTCATCTTATGTTGAGCCTATGGATCATCGACTCATATAAGATGGTTAAAAGAGATCCTTGATCTCTATTGTATGGTTACTGTGATGGAAATCAAATTTGACAAGTCGTGCCTCATTTTACATAAATGTTGTACCCAGGAATAAGAAATGATCGTGGATCTTATCCCTACTCCTAGGTGCATTTTGGACAATGGATTCAAATACTTAGGGATTTTTTTAAAACTAGAAAACTACAGATTTGTGGATTGGGAATGGCTTGTCAATATGATTGAATATGTAATATTGATTTGTTTCAATCACCTTCTCTCTAGAAGAGGTAGACGAGTGTTACTTAAGTTGGTGTTGGAAAGTATTCTGGTGTATTGGTCCTCCATAGTGATGATTCCAAAGTGAATCCCATCCATAATACAAAAGGTTAACTTTCAATACTTGTGGTTGTGGAAATGAAAGATTGGAGGCATTCCTTTAGCTCGATGATTTTCTTTAGATTCCCCTAAGGGCTTAGGTGGGTGGGGTCGAAATAACATCTTCACTTTTACCCAAGAATTGGTCAAACATAGTCTATGGGGACTAGTGCACAATAAATCTTTCTGGGAGCGATTTTTATGCTCCAAATACCTTGCCAATTATTCAATTATAGAGTGGTTTGGGTAGCCTAGAAAATTAACAAAAGGATTGATAGTTTGGAAAGCTATAGGTATGACCTTACCGCTAGTGGGAAATTGGACTATTTGGAAGATCAGTGATGGAAAGTAGGTTCATATTGGGAAATATCTATGGCTAAGGGCTAGCAACAAATTCCTATTTTATGAATATGTCTCCCAAGATTTGGTAAGGAAGGGGGTTCTATCTTTGAATGATGCTAAGGTCTTGATGCCTCAACTAAGAGGAAGAGAGGGGTGGAAATATGTAGACTCCTTAGGCTTAGATGGGGAACTGGCCAAAGAATGGAATCACTACATAGAACTTCTTCTTACTAATTTCATTTATTTAGATGAATAAATCCTTGACTCACTATGTTTGTCCAAAAACCCTTCTACCAACGAGTATACAACTAAACTAGGTTACAAATCCTGTAGGGAAGCCATGCATGTGGGTCCAAAAAAGTGGTGGTGGGGCTACTTATGGAAGTTCAATTCCCCCTTGAAATACAAAATCGCTTTATGGATGGCCTTAAATAATAAATTTTGGACTTGGTAAAATGGAGTAAAACGTGGATCGATTGACCCCAATTTTTTCTCTTTATGAAAAAAAGATGTAGGCTTTATATCTCATATTTTTATTTCTTTTATTTATGCAATCTAGGTAATGAAGAAAATTTAAGAGAAATTAAAGGCTAAGGCTAACTGGAATAAAGATAACCTTGAATACTTCTTTATCGAATGGATCTATAATAAACCTGTCAGAGAATTCAAATGTATGTCGATCCTCGAAGTTACAAACATGTAGTGGGCTCCAAATTCAAACCTATTCAGGGATACTAATGACACTGAATAAAGAAAGAAAGTTCAAATAAAATACAAATACTAATAATCACAGGAATCCAGTGATCCTAGGATTTTATTTTGAGATCCCATGGGGATATTTTGATGGGGCATGCCAAGGAAATCCTTAATTCTACAGAGTGGGGATAGTCATGTTCATAAAGAAGACTCATTATATTCACATCAGATATCCTCCAAGATTTGGAACTAACAATAAGGAAGATATTTTTTCTCTATGGTCCCTCCTGGAGGCTACAAAAGAAAAGGACATCAAGAAGTTGTAGGTCCTATAGTATTCCAAACTGGTTATAGATTGGGCACGCCAAAATAATAATGTTCAAAATATTCGGTTGGCCCCTATCGTGAGGGATAAAAATTGGCTTACCAATATTTTGAATGACTATCTTTCATCCATATCCTCAGAGAACTCAATGATAAATCTAATGAGTTATCCAAAGAAGCATTGTTACTTCTTGTTGGAGTCTTTGGCTACTATGAATTCATAGATGGAGAAGATATAGAGGCTATGTAATTTTGGTTGTAAGATAATATAGTTGAAGGATGTATTAGGTAGATATTTACTCTATGTAAATGAATGTAACATAAACAATTTGAGGATAGGGTGAAAAATATTTTTTTGATAGAAGGAAAAAAAGTTTCATCTTTTTGTAAAATACAAAGTCAGCCAAAAGATCAATAGTCTTTCCAAAATGAAAATTATAAGATGGATCGTATATTATTAAGGGACATAAGGTCTATGATATGGACTGTAACATGTATATTCTCCTTTTTGAATATTAAATATTTTTTTCCAGGGGCAAAAAAGGCCATTTACGGAGTTGGTACTCATTAATGATGAGACAACAAGTAGTTATGTTTTTTCTATTTAAATATCTAGGAGGATATGTAATGTTTTGTTGACTATTTTTTTGTTTGGATATTTTCACAATGAAAGGTTGCTCCACCTTAAGAGGCAAGTAAACATTGTTTTATTTCTTCTAAATATAATTAATACAAGGGCTTAATTTTCATATTTTACCTCAGTATCTCTTGTATCTAGTTTCTTGCACTCGTTATCTCTATTTTCCTGGTTTATGTTTCAAGTTTAAGAGTTAAGTAAAATTGCAAGTGGTATGAGAGCTCATTCATGAGCTATGACGCCTCAAAATTTTAGTATAAAAAATTTCAGGCTAGAGATGTATTCAAGGGTTTTTAAATAAAATATAGATCTATCATTTAGTGGGTAAAAGTGTGGCTTGGTAAGAATACATGTTGGAAATAAAATTGGAATCACTTTGTTGGAAACCTTTTTAATGAACGTTGGTACCCCTTGTAGCGACCCCGATCGTTACGACAACATGCGACACATAACAAGTGCAATATATTTTTTTTCTTTTAAGCATGGAAGTAACAACGAAAAACATTGAATCAACAAAACTCAATGACAAACACAATGCATCATGTTGAAATTACTAAGACAACTGAGAGGTGGGGTGAATCAGTTGTTATTGTGCTTAAACAATTTTAAGTCTATTAAACCATTCTTATTCTTTCTTCAAGTGATCATCAATATTATACAACATATGGACAACATAAATAATGAGCATCAGTCACACATAAGATATATACAGAGACAGATTTTCACGAGGAAACCCATAAAGGGAGAAAACCTCTTCTTCTTCGAAATGATAGGCAGTCTTTTAAGTTCTACACATCATCTATGTTTGAGAACCAACTCAAAGTGAGGCTACTACCTCTGTTTTACAAGCTCCAACTTGTTGAGAGCACCAACTCTCTAGTTTCTTTAGCACTGACTAGAAGGAAGCACCAACTCTCTGAGTGTTCCAACACCGACTGGATGGAAGCACCTACTTCCAATTATACAAGCACCAACTTGTTTGAGAGAACCAACTCTCTGGTTTCTCTATCATCGACTAGAAGGAAGCACAAACTCCCTAAGTATTCCAGCACCAACTGGATTTATACAAGCACCAACTTGTATACAGAAAACTCTGTGTTTTCCCAAGCACCACCCTGCCACCCTGTTTTCTAGCCACAACTAGATGGAAGCTACAACTCCCAATATTCAAGCACCAACTTGAATATCAGAGGACCATAGTCCTCCCTAGCACCACCCTACCTCCCTGATTATAAATAAATGATTGAATAACCAACAACACAAATAAATCGATTCTTACCACTTCTTCTCTGTTCTATAAATTTGGTCTGCTTCTAATTGTTATGCAATTCTTCTCTTCCTCTATCTATTCTGAAATTCTTCTCTTCCTCTATCTATTCTGAAATTCTTCTCTTCCTCTGTCTATTCTACAATTCTGCTTTGCTTCAAGATGTTCTAAAATTCTTCTCTTGCATCTATCTATACCTCAGTTGTTACTCATCTTTGAGTTTTATCTCACACTGCACATACTGTCGGTCTCACTCTGTGCATACTGTAATTTTTTCTTTCTTACAGTTCAACTCATTTTTCACTCAGAATGACCAACCTTCCACATTCATTGCATTTCCGTTTTATCCTATACCTCCTATTTAGTTACACCTTGAATCTCCAAGAAAACGCATCAACAACTGAATCACCAACCTTCCAAGAATCATGATTTAGTTCTGCTAACTGAATTGTAATTGATCGATTACCTGTGAGGTGAAACAATAACCCTTCGATCAAGTTTCCAATTAACCAACACCATTGGATTAAATCCGCAGGATTTCATGTTTATCTCATATGCCCACTAGCTGTGACCGAGCGCTAAACGGAATTTGAATTTCGTGAATTCTCGTCTCGACATTCCTGTGATGAAGGGTCTCGACATTCCAAGTCGCAATGGCCGAAACTCCGAGATGGAGCTTAGCACCTCTATCTTCTTCCCCTCATGTGACCACCGACGGTGACCATAGGCTGCACCAAATGGCGCTTCGTATTTCGTGAACTTATGAACTTTATCAAGCCTGATCAATGGTCGAGATCTCCAATGATCCGATGATCTAGATCTCATTTCGATTCCTATGATGAAGGGTATCGATACTCCAAGTCGCAATCGCCGAGACTCCGAGATGGATCTTAGCACCGCTAGCTTCTTCCTCTCACGTGACCACTGGCAGTGACCACAGGCTATGCCAAAAGGTGCCTCATATTTTGCAAACTTATGAACTTCATCGATCCTGATCAACTATTGAGATCTCCAATGATCCGATGGTCCAGATCTCATCGTGATCTCACATATCATGATTCCTGTGATGAAGGGTCTTGATACTCCAAGTTGCAATCATCGAGACTCCGAGATGGAGATTAACACCGCTAGTTTCTTCCCTTAAGCCTTCAACAATGTGACCTTGTCTATGACCACAGGCCAGACCTTATCGCGATTTCTCATATCGCGAGTTGCAAGGTTAGAGCATTTCCTTCCTTTGAATTTCTAGTCAACGAAAAATTAATCCCTTGCCACATGCCCCTCTTGGATCAATGGTCAAGATCTTATCACGATTTCGCAACTTCACGGGCCTTAGTCATGCCTGATCAATGGTCCATGATCTCGAAGATTTGACGGTCCAAATCTTTTCGTGATCTTGCATATCGCGAGTTCCCACACCATGCTCCGTTGACTCCTCCAATAGGCAAGTCAGTGAAATTCCAATCACTTTCCACGTGTCCTATGACTCCAATGGTCAGGATTTTTATCGCGATTTCACATATCATGAGTTCGAACCTCTTTCCTTTGGATTTCTTGATCTGCGAAACTCCAAAACGAAACCTTTGTCGTGCTTTGACTGTTTTCCTCCTTCTCATATTACACTGTTGATCTTGCCATTATCGCTACGCTACTGGTCATGATGATATTCACCATCTAATCGTGTTGATCTTCGCCATCAATGACAAACAAACATACTCTGCCTTTGTCTAAAAACATGCCAACAATCTCCCCCTTTGGCATTGATGGAAACTCCTTGAAAAACATGTAGCTATACCACTGTAGCATCCTTGAAAATACTACCACTGTAGCATCCTTGAAATTACCACACTTTCTCCCCCTTTGACATCAATGTCAAAGAAGAAACACGCTCCCCCTGAGTTGTTGCAGTACATACTCCCCCTATCGACTATGAGCAACTTAGAAATACAACAGATATTTAATAAGTACTCCCCTTGATCAGGTGAACAAATTAGACAAAAGAAGTTATAACCCCCAACTTTTGACGAATATATCCAAAAGGGGTCGCTGCTAACGGTTTAGTAAAGATATCAGCTATCTGTTCCATGGAAGGAATATAATTTAGCTGAACGACTCTGTTTGTAACTTGTTCTCTGAGAAAATGGTATTTTATTGGTATGTTCTTAGATTTTGAATGAAGTATAGGATTCTTAGAGAGACTGATGGCACTGGTGTTATCACAGTGAAGTGGAATGGGATCAGTGTAAGTTACCTTCAAATTTGCAAGAGTTTGTATCATCCATAAAATCTGAGTGAAAAAAGTAGCAGCAATAATGTACTCTGCTTCTGTAGTTGATAAGGAAATAGATCCCTACTTCTTACTAATCCATGCTACCAACGAGTCACCCAGGAATAAGGCACCTCCATTGGTGCTCTTTCTCTCATCCACACAATTTGCCCAATTTCCATTTGAATAAGTAGTTAACTGAAAATTCTGATTTCTGGGATACCACAGACCATAAGTCATTTTTCCCTTCAAGTATTTGAATATCCTTGTGACATCTACCAAGTGACATTGTTTAGGAGATGACTGATAATGACCTACCATTCCAATAGCTTGCATTATATCAGGATGGGATGTTGTGATGTATAGAAGACTACCTATCATAGAGTGATATGTCCTTTGATCAACATCAGGTGAAATATCATCTTTACTGAGCTTGCAACCAACCACCATAGGTGTACTAACAGGAGAGAAATCCTCCATTTGAAATTTCTTCAACATCTCTTTCAAATATTTTTCTTGAGAGATAAATATTCCTGCGGAACTTTGATTTACTTGTAAACCAAGAAAGTATGACAGTTCTCCTATCATGGACATCTCAAATTTTGTTTGCATAGAGTTAGCAAACCACTAGACAGATGATTCATTAGCACAACAAAAAATAATATCATCTACATAAACCAAAACAACTAGTAAATTATCACCTTTAGACTTAATGTAGAGATTGTTGTCAACAGTACCTTTCTTGAACCCTTTGTCTTGTAAAAACTTGTCCAATCTATAATACCAAGCTTGTGGTACTTGTTTCAGTCCATATAAGGCCTTCTTCAGCTTGCAAACATAATTAGGATTATATGTCAATGAGAATCCTTCAGGTTGCTCCATATATACTTCTTCCTCTAGATCTCCATTAAGAAACACTGACTTAACATCCATCTGATACACTTTAAAGTTCTTATGGCATGAATATGCAAGGAACATTCTAATGGCTTCCAATATTTCCACTGGTGCAAAGGTTTCATCAAAATTTTGACCTTCAACTTGTGCATACCCTTTACAGACCAATCTGGCTTTATTTCTAACAACTTGTCCTTTTCCATTCATTTTATTCTTGAACACCCATTTGGAACCTATTACATTCTTATCTTTGGGTCTAGGTACAAGCTCCCAAGTATTGTTCTTCTCAATCTGATCAAGCTCTTCATTCATAGCTCTAATCCAATCATCATGTTGGTTGGCTTCATCAAAATTTTTAGGTTCAATCATAGATAAAAAGGTAACATGAGATTGTTTTGAGTCTTTAATCAATTTCCTTCTTGTTTGAACTCCTTTATTTATATCTCCAATTATCTGATTTTCAGGATGATTCTTTCTAACAGTTCTAAGAGGTGAGTTTGTTTCTTTTTGTTGATTTATGTCAGCCTAAGTATTTGTATCTTCATCTGATTCAGATTCTTCTCTTCCTGATCCTTGGACCTGTTCATATTCATCTTCAACTATATCTTATGTGCTTGGTTTAGCACTGCTTACATTTCTGACCGGGATTTCTTCATCAACTTTTATGTATATACATTCAACTAGTTTATGCAGTCTCTTATTGTAGCATCTATACCCTTTATTGTTTGTGGCATAACCCAAGAAGATACCTTCATCATCCCTGTCATCATATTTGCCAATATTTTCATCATTATTCTTAATATAACATTTACTCCCAAAGACTTTAAAATGCTTGATTGAAGCAGGTCTTCCAAACCGTAGTTCATAAGGAGTCTTGTCACTGTGTGGTCTAAGATGTGCTTTGTTAAGGATATGAATCGCTGTAAGAATTGCTTCCACCCAATATGTTTGAGGTATGCTCCTTTCATTCATCATTGATCTTGCCATTTGTTGTACTGATCTATTCTACCTCTCAACAACTCCATTTTGTTGTGGAGTCCTTGGAATTGTGTACTCTCTTTTGATTCCATGTTTATCATAAAACTCTTTGAATTTCCATCAGCTAAACTCTCCTCTCCTATCAGACCTTACTGCCTTCAATCTTTTTCCTGTTTGATTCTCAGTTAGAGCCTTAAACACTTTGAATTTTTCAAATGCTTCAAATTTTTCCTTCAAAAAGGCAACCCATGTTAGTCTTGAATAATCACCATAAAATAATTTTGTTTTCCTGTACCTTCTTTCCTTGATGGTCCACATAAATCAATATGTACTAACTGAAGAGGTTTTTCTGTTGAAGGAACATTTTTATATTTGAACTGAGTGTGAGTAAGTTTTCCTATCTGGTAAGGTTTACAAACATAATCATATGGCTTTGATATCTTTGGAAGATCCTTTACTGCCCCACTATTTTTGAGCTTGATTATATGATCAAAATTTAAGTGTCCAAGTCTCCTATGCAATAGCCAACTTTCATCATACTTGCTTAAGTAACATTCTTCTTTTTCTTCTTTTAACACATAGACATTGTTTTATGTTCTTATTCCTTTTGCAACTAGCTATCCTGAATTCACAGATTTTATTCTACAATCTTTAGAGGTAAAAACGAATTCACATCCTCGGTCACAGACTTGACTAACACTAAGCAGATTATGCTTCAGACCTTCTACAAACAACACATTTTTATATTTCCCTTTTCCATTACTCAAACTTACCATTCCTTTCCCTTTTATTTTTCCTGGTGCATCATTTCCAAAAGTTACATTCTTTGATTTTCTTTCACTTAGAGTTAGAAACTTACTTTTGTCTCCAGTCATATGTTTGGAAAATCCACTATCAATATACCAGGGATTCTTTTCTCTTTGGGCTGATAACACTAGTCTACACTTGTCATCTTCTTTCTTCTTCCAAATCTTGAAATTTTCAGCAGTAGGTTTCGAATCTGGCTTAAAATTCCTTAAGTGACAATCTACAGCTTTATGTCCATAGTTATGATAGATGTAACATTCTGGTTCACTGAATAACAGATCTTAACGATTTTTATGCTCATAAATGTTGTTATGTTTCACCTACATCCTTACTCTATCCATCACATGATTTATAGTATGTGGTTTTTTGTTTCTTGGCTATCTCAATCTTTGTTGTGGCGGATAATTATTCCTTAAGTATCTTGATTTCAAATATCTAGATCTTAAAGAACAATTTACAGCTTTGTGACCAAAGTTAGAACAGAAAAAACAATAACCATAGAAAAAACCTTTGTACCTGGAAAAAGGCTGTAGTCGATTCCTTCCATGTTGATGATTTCTTTGATCAGAAAATGTGTTTGTGTTATTTCTTTGATCTACAGATTTGGTTCTGGTACCTTTTTTTTTCATTCCTTCTTGGTGGCTGATTTTCTTTCTTTGTTTCTGCAGAGTGGTTGTTGTCAATGATTGTAGTTTTGACAAACTTGATGGGTTTTGTATTACTTGAATGATCATTACTTGATCCTTCTTCATAGCCCAAGTCGTCTTTCAACTTTGGATTCCTTTGTTGATTTATAATGAAATTTAATTCTTTTGAAGCTTTAATACTTGGTAGATTTTGATGATACAATGCCTTAAACTTCTCCATTTATTTTCTGGTTTTTACGATCTCTTCTTCTAAGGCTTCACACTTCGCTTTCTTCTCTGACAATTGGTGTTTCAGTATGTCTTCTATTTTCTTTGCCTCTTCTAACTCCACTTTTAGTAGAGAAAATTTTTCATCAGGTTTTTCACCATTCATTTTAAACTGCATCAACAATTGTTTTTGTTTTCTCTTCCTACATCTGAGACTGTCAATTTCTTCCAAAGCATTGATTAATTCACCTTCCATATACACCATATCTTCTTCATCATCCATTTCACCTCCTGTGTGCTCATCATCAAGATCTCCCATAGACATAAGCATAAAATCATTCACTTTGTCTTCACATGATGAATCATTATCTATGTCTTCTGACGAATTGTCATTATTTTCACACAAACTTTTCTTTTTACTATATTTCTTGAATTTGTACTTCTTTTCATCATCAGAGTTCTGGTCCTTTTTCTGATGGGGACACTTAGATGCAAAATGACCTATCTTACCACAGTTAAAAAAATTGAAGGGAAGCTTGCCTTGATATTTTCCTGATCCTTTCTTTAACCTTAAATTTTGCCTCAATATCATCTAAATATGAATCAATATTCTTGTCTTCTTTAAAAGATGCTTCTCTAGTAATGGATTTATCTTTGTTGATTCTCATTTCATATGTAGTTAAAGTTCCTAGGAATTGATCAATGGACAGAGTTTTAAGATCATTTAGTTCTTCTATTGCGGAGACTTTTGGATTAAATTTATCAAGCAAAGATCTTAAAATCTTCTGAACTAAAATTGATTCTTCAATCTTCTCACCAAGACCCTTCATGGCATTCACAAGTTTTTCAACTCTTAAAAAATACTTTCTAACTGTTTCATCTTCATTCATCTTTAGTTGTTCAAACTTCAACCTAAATGTTTGAAGTTTGGCATCTTTTACTTTCTCATTTCCTTCATAGCTTCTAATAAGTTTATCCCACATTTCTTTGGCAGATTGAAGATGCATCACCTTTAAAAACTCGGATTCTGCAAGTCCATTCAAGATAGCATTCATTCCCTTAGCATTAAAGCTAAATTCTAACTTTTCATCCTTAGAAGCCAGCGCAACGGGCTTTGTATATCTAGTCTTTACTACATCCCAAACATCATCATCTAAGGCCATTAGGTATGTTCTCATTCTAACCTTCCAAAAGGAAAAATTTGTTCCATCAAACAGAGGAGGTTTACTGGCTGAAGTCCCTTCATGACTTTTCATGTTTAAGCTTTCAGATATACCTTTAAATAAAAGGAACCATCTCTGATACCAAGTGTTGAAATTACTAAGACAACTGAGAGGGGGGGTGAATCAGTTGTTATTGTGATTAAACAATTTTAATTCTATTAAACCATTCTTAATCTTTCTTCAAGTGATCATCAATATTATACAACATATGGACAACATAGATAATGAGCATCAGTCACACATAATATATACACAGAGACAGATTTTCACGAGGAAACCCATAAAGGGAGAAAACCTCTTCTTCTTTAAAATGATAGGCAGTCTTTTAAGTTCTGTACATCATCTATGTTTGAGCACCAACTCAAAGTGAGGCTACTACCTCTTTTTTACAAGCTCCAAATTGTTGAGAGCACCAACTATCTAGTTTCTCTAACACCGACTAGAAGGAAGCACCAACTCCCTGAGTGTTCCAGCACCGACTGGATGGAAGCGCCTAATTCCACTTATACAAGCACCAACTTGTTTGAGAGCACCAACTCTCTGGTTTCTCTAGCACCGACTAGAAGGAAGCACCAACTCCCCAAATATTCCGGCGCCAATTGGATTTATACAAGCACCAACTTGTATACAGAAAACTCTGTGTTTTCCCGAGCACCACCCCGCCACCCTGTTTTCTAGACACAACTATATGGAAGCTACAACTCCCAATATTCAAGCACCAACTCGAATATCAGAGGACCAAAGTCCTCCCTAGCACCACCCTACCTCCCTGATTATAAATAAATGATTGAATAACCAACAACACGGATAAATCAATTCTTACCACTTCTTCTCTCTTTTGTAAATCTGGTCTGCTTCTAACTCTTTTGCAATTCTTCTCTTCCTCTTTCTGTTCTACAATTATTCTCTTCCTCTATCTGTTCTACAATTTTTCTCTGCTTCAAACTGTTCTGCAATTCTGCTCTTGCTTCTATATATACCTCATCTATTACTCATCATTGATTTTTATCTCACACTGCGCATACTGTCAGTCTCACACTACGCATACTGTAATTTTTTCTTTTTTACAGTTCAACTCATTTTTCATTCAGAATGACCAACCTTCCATAGTCATTGCATTTCTGTTTTATCCTATACCTCCTATTCAGTTACACCTTGAATCTCCAAGAAAACGCATCAACAACTGAATCGCCAACCGTCCAAGAATCATGATTTAGTTATATTAATTGAATTGTAACTGATTGATTACCTGTGACGTGAAACAATAACCCTACGATCAAGTTTCCAATTAACCAGCACTGTTGGATTAAATCCATAGGATTTCGCGTTTATCTCATATGCCCACTAGTTGTGACTGAGTGCTAAATAGAATTTGAATTTCATGAATTTGCATCTCGGCATTCCTGTGATGAAGGGTCTCGACACTCCAAGTCATGATCGTCGAACCTCTGAGATGGATCTTAGCACCGCTAGCATCTTCCCCTCACGTGACCACTGGCAGTGACCATAGGCTGCGCCAAAAGGCGCTTCGTATTTCATGAACTTATGAACTTTATCAAGCCTGATCAATGGTTGAGATATCCAATGATCCGACGGTCCAGATCTCATCACGATCTCGCATGTCACGATTCCTGTGATGAAGGGTCTCGATACTCCAAGTCACAATCACTGAGACTCTGAGATGGAGCTTAACACTGCTAGCTTCTTCCTCTTACGTGACCACCGGTGGTGACCATAGGCTGTGCCAAAAGGTGCTTCATATTTCGTGAACTTATGAACTTCATCGAGCCTGATCAACGATCCAGATCTCCAATGATCCAACGGTCCAGATCTCATCGCGATCTCACATATCACGATTCCTGTGATGAAGGGTCTCGATACTCCAAGTCACAATTGTCGAGACTCCGAGATGGAGCTTAACACCGCTAGCATCTTCCCTTAAGCCTTTGACAACGTGACCTTGTCTATGACCATGGGCTAGACCTTATCGCGATTTCATATATCGCGAGTTGCAAGGCTAGAGCATTTCCTTCCTTTGACTTTCTAGTCAGCGAAAAATTAATCCCTTGCCATATGTCCCTCTTGGATCAACGATCAGGATCTTATCGTGATTTTGCAACTTCACAGGCCTTCGTCATGCCTGATCAATGGTCCATGATCTTGATGATTCGACGGTCCAGATCTTTTCGTGATCTCGCATATCGCAATTTCCCACACCATGCTTCATTGACTCCTCCAATGTGCAAGTCAGCGAAATTCCAATCACTTGCCACGTGTCCTATGACTCCAACGGTCAGGATTGTTATCACGATTTCACATATCGCGAGTTCGAACCTCTTTCCTTTGGATTTCCCAATCTGTGAAACTCTGAAACGAAACCTTTGTCGTTCTTTGACTATTTTCCTCCTTCTAATCTTACACTGTTGATCTTGTCATTATCACTACGCTATTGATTGTGTTGATCTTCGCCATCTGATCATGTTGATCTTTGCCATCAATGAAAAACATGCATACTTTCCCTCTGTCTAAAAACATGCCAACACATCATGCATAAAACAAACATAACGACCTAGCATACTCGCACATCATGCAGTTGGAAGCCACATATGACAATCAATCAGACGACAATAAAAATGACTACCCGTCTGTCCTACCCTGCAAGGTTACGACCTCTAGGACACATAAGCAACGGTCAAGCCCAAGTTCTCATCAATTTTGAACATTTAAGGTCTCAAGGATGACGACTATTCTGAGGAACAAGGAGGTGTATACATCCTGCCTGACACAAAAAAGACCATGCCTACTAAGCTAAAAGATAACATCAATCAACCAAACACAACAATATCAATGACACAAGTAAGTAGAAACTTCCCGATGAGCGAGAGACAATCACATTGACGTTACAAAACCAATACAACCTTAATTACAAAACAACACCATACACATCGAGAGGTGCATGACCCTAAGTTGGGTTATCATATGCACTTCTTGATCATCACGCACAATGATCCAATATTACATAATCATGTCGCCACAGTGCAACAAGCACACCAGGGACCCAAGCACAATAAGAACAAATCTAAACCTTCGACCAAACATAAAATCCAGTTTTTCCAAAATCCAACTTGCACGGGCATACATTATACGAAACCAAATGAGAGCATTGTAATCAATCTAGCTAAACAGGGTGTAATGTAACTACAATCAAGATGGGGTTAGAAATTGCAACATTCTAGATGTATCTCAAAACTATCATACCAACATAAAAATATTCTAGCACATTTCATCCAACCTCAATCAAAATCCAAAAACTTATAAAAATATTTCCCTCCTTCATTTAAAGAAAACCCCTCATAACATCATAAGGAACTGAAGTGTTATTTATAACTGAATAATCATTGTTTACCCTTAATTAATTATTAATTAACATAAATCAAAATATTTCTTCATTCTTCCTAATTTACAAACCTTTTCACCATTAGGAAGAATGAGCATCAATTATATTTGAATAAATTAATATTATCCTATGAAAATTATCATTTAACATAAGGCATTTGCTCCCCAACTTTCTTTCAATTACAACCCCTTTACATCATTATGAAGAAAAGAGCATCATTTATATTTGAATAAATAAATATTTATCTTATAAAATTAGTATTTAACATAAGAAAATAGATAACTAGACAAGTTAAAGTGAGGATACCATCATTTTCAAGGATTAATCATTCCCTTCCATCTATCTGAAAAATACATCCTCTTAACAATACGAAGGAATAAGTGGATGTCTTCTAATTAAAAATTGTCATTAAGACTCCACATGCAAGCTTACAATAGTTATTATAATAACTGATTTTTATACAATTGAATTAAAGGCATTCCAAAAGTTCCTTGAAACCCTATTAGAGTCTTATCTGGAATGCATTCAAGGGAAAAGAACTGATTTAAAAAAAAACTGTAAAACAAATTCAAGTATTAAAACTAATAGTCATAATTAAACTATTATATAACTGTTGTATCCACCATTAACATGGAACTATTAAGATAAAGAAAACAAATTTAAATGATTTAAAACTGTTAATCACTTTAACTCTTACAGTATTGTTATAATCATAATGAGGTGGTTACGATAGTTGTTTTAATTACAGTTGTAGTCATGACATCCAACATTAAAGCAATAAACTGATATAAAAATAGCCATGTCACTGTTTACTCAGGAATTTCAGAAAGTAAACAAAGGAAACTACCGCTGCCATAAAGATATCTTCCATCCAGGTAAAAAAACAAAGGAAACCACCATTTCCATAAATATCGATTCCATCAAGGTGTCAACATGCCCCATTTTTACTGGGCCTTGGGATATTATCTGATCTTGAGCCTCATCTCGACCAACAAGTCTCATGTGACATGCCAGAAAGTTTGACTAGAGAGAGAAAGAATAACCACTACTTTGTTCGTGGATTGTGTGCATTGGAAAATATGACATCAATGGACAAGACATAACAATGATCATGCGATGTTGATTGGAGATATCTAGCCACATCGATGAGGATGGAAGGAGATAAGGCTTTATCATAAAAAGGCAATTGCATAATCATTCACATGAACAAAAGGAATGGCTTTAATGGCGTCTAGGCATGGCGTGGGCTGACGGACATGATGTAGTACATAGTCCATGACACTAGGAAAGAATCATAGGATTAGGATAGGATCGTTTTCAAGATATGGATAATAAATCGCCTCCATAAAAATCTTTTCCATGTTAAATCGTTGTTGGGAATGAAAATGATACACAGTCCAACATTAACTCGCAATACAAAAAGGATCATGAAAACACAAGAAAGGTTGGGATTTAGTGCTCGTTCTAGACACGAAATGATCAAACAAACTCCAGAAAGAAAATGAAACACAACCACATTGAATCACACTAAAAACAATATTATAAAACATGGGCAAAGGTTTTGGGTGCGAGGCTCATTCTGGCCACTAGAAATTAAGACCATAACTGCAGGAATAGAACGATATGCGGTCCAATTTAATCACAACACTTAGAAGAGGGATTAAAATCGTAGAAAAAGGTTTGGTTCAAGGGATCACTCTTGCTTAAATCAAGGAAATCATCCAATCCAAGCATGATCCTTCCAGTGTCCATTGTATCCAGACAACCACCAAGCGCAAGGCTCTAAGGGAGAGTCCATGAGGCCAAGGGAGAAGAAGTTCATAGTGGGCAACTTGATGTGTTTCAGAAAAATAAAAAATAAATTAAAATCAATTAAAACATGTAAGGAACCAAGGGTTGCACAACAGTAAATAAGATCCCAAGAAAATTTAAAACCACAAGAGACAGGTATAACAGACAATAATATAATAGGAGCAACTATCATAGCGCTACAAAAATAAGAGGAAGAATGTAGATGGAACTGGAATGGATAAAGGTTGATGCGCTACCGGATTTGGACTACAGATAAATTAAACAAAAGGGAATATCCTCAAGAAATAGAGACCATAAACTATAGAAGGATGAAGTCTCTCTTGGTTGAATCATAAATCCATACACGAACAACAAAACATAGAGCAAGAAACCATAAATTAATACCATCTAGATGTAAATCAGCATACAATCAAATAAATTAAATTGAGAAATTTAGACTTGTGTACCTTGAGCAAAGGCGAAGGTTCCACTGTTGTCGTCTCATGCTCGCACTTCATCCTGCTCCGGCTTTCCAACCGTTGAGACCTCACCAGTACCTACCAACCAACTCTAGGGGTACTCTTCTTCCCCCTGAGCCCTCTGAGCCGGAAAGGGGCCACACACACAATACCAGAGAATGCTAGCTATCTGAGATGGATATCCCAACTCCCACAAGAAAAGTCCAGTCAAAGTAAATTCCAGCAATGTAAACTTATGCATACCAGACGTAATCCATACTCCTCCTCCTCCATCCTTTTTATAGAGTTTTCTTAGTGTATAGTTTCCCAAACCCTCATTAGATTCTTTTTATTAAATTTAATTAGGATAAAACTCCCTCATACGCATGTCACTCAATCCCTTCGTTGCACAAGAAAATTAATTAATTAATTAATTAATTAAATTTACCTATTTCCCTCACCCACCTAAAATAATTCCTAAAAATACTCCTCAGTGTCCCTTTATTCGCTTACATTTCTTAAATGACTTATGCCTTACTTAAATCCTAGTCAAGTTCACAAATAGAAAGTTCCAAAGACTAGATTCCCTACTAAGTTAGAAATTCCCTATTTTCTTTAAGTTTCCCCTTTTCTTTAAGTTTCCCTTTTCCTTTTAAGTATCCCCCTTTTTTAAATAAGTTCAGAATTAGAAAGTTTAGACAAAAACAACCATTTACCCCTTTTAATAATTAAACCTTCATTAAATTTTTACTTTAATTATTAATGCTTGAATTTTCTTTACCCCCTTCTCGTTACATGTCCATTTAGCTTTTTTATTTTTTGTTCACATATTCCACTTAGACCTAGGTTTTAAATTCACTAGGTTTAGTGACAGTTCTTATGGGAAAAATTTGTTATTAAACTTCACTCATACCATCATTCATTTTAAGGACGACTAGGTCTTAAGGAGGCATAGTTTTCTAGGTACTAGGTTTATTAACTTACAATAGTTAAAGTTACAACATGCCCTTCAAGATGCACTACCTCCTCCAAGGGTGCCACTTTCTTGCATTCCATTTTTATTTGCACTACTTGCCCTTCAATATGCACTACGTTCTCCAAGGATGCCACTCTCTTATTGAATGAATTTGTTAGACATGAAACCCCTGTAGTCAATACTCTGTAAGGTGACCTTGTGGGAGACTAAATGCCTCTAAGGAATAAATACCCTACCTTATTGCACGCCCCTTAGAATCAACGTGAGCGATTGTCACAATATTCCCTCACAACATTATGGATCTCTTGAACTAGGTAATCGTTAACCTATAGTTCGAGCCATGGCGAGAGTGCTAGTAGGCTATGGCAGGGCTGCTACCACACCTCTACCTAAATGTATCTGGTTGTTGTGCATGACCCCTTTACTCCAAATGTGAGTCTAGTTGGAAATTTATCATCATATTTCACCCATCAACGAAACATGTCAGCTATAAAAATGAGCATCATAATATATAGTCATACGTCACATGTGTAATATAAAAAACAATCAAACCATAACAGTCTACTCTCTTACTCGATCCAGAGTCCAAGGAGATCCATCGATGCCATCGGAATCCTCTAACGTCCAGAGTCATGCACACTCATGAGAACCCAGTCAATACCATCTATTGATGTAAATATAGAAAAATTAACATATCATCATATCCACAATATCTCATAATCATAATCAAAACAACCAATCGTATAATGAACCGGATCACTTGCATCCAAATGTCCTCAATGAATAAGTCTGCTCAGTGTGCACAAGAGTGGGATGTTACACTCATTCTAGTGTTACTGCATTAAAAAATACTTGTATATAGAATCTCACTTCCATGTACCTTTGGGTATATCAAACATCCCCTAGGTATACTTGAAACTAAAACTAGATAAATAGATCAACCATCTTGTTTCTATAGTACACTAATAAAAATATTTGGGGAGATGACTCTCTAGTACCATGGTAGTTGGGTAGTATAACTAAGGGAATGATCAATCTTCCTTAGTTAGTGACTTGAGATATTGGGCTAAGAACTATTGTTAGACCCCACAAGTATATCATAAATTTACTGGATAGTTGGTTGTCATTGATGTCAACATAAGTAGTTGTCATTGATGTCAACAAATGTGATGGATGTATTTGAAGAAGTATACAATAATCCCCAGAGGTGTGGTCATGAAGCATGAATTTTTTTTAGGAATAAGGACATGAAGGACAATGTAAATACATGTAACACACTCATATATCGATACTCCTTATTGTGTTGTTTCCAACAATAGTTGGTACGTCACGTATTTCCTCACGACTAAGGAGCTATGAGGTCATGAATTTGGAAGCCCCGAAGAATGGTTAAGAAATCATAAATCGTTGGAAAAAGAACTTGTTATTTGGCCCCAAAATGAGGAAAAAGAGTAAAATAGTTGTAAACAAGAAGTGACATGTCCGCCCTAAACTTAAGTAAAGAAGTTACTTGGAAACGTATAAATAGACATCAATAGCATCTCATTTGTACACATAGAATTTCATTGAATATATATCTAAGTGATAAAGTGATTATTTTATAAGGTAACCAAGGATATTTGAGGAGAATTTTATAGGGAAGATGAGGTGAAGAAGGGACAAATTCCAAATGAGGATGAAGTCTTTTGATGATGTGTTCTAAGGTATGTTATTTAAAGGTCATCTTACCATTTTCGATATAATTGTTTTCTAGAATGATTCAAATAGAAAAATTTAGAGGAGATTGAGAAGACATGTCAAGGTACCTATGGTAAACATTTAATCTTTTGGTTCATTGTGTAACGAAACCCATTGTTAAGACCACAAGCCTTGCATAGCAAGTACAATTTTTTTTTTTGTAGGAAATAATAACGACAATACATTCAAACATTACAACACGATGATGAACACAACACATGAAAATCACACATAAATAAACATAGCGACTCTTGTCCCTTGGTTATGGAAGGAAGCGAAGATCAAGGAAGAAAAGGTGAAAATAGAACTGTGTGGAAGACACAGTGACTGTTACTGGGTCAAAGTGAGAAAAAGAGCAGAAAAGATGTAGCAAATCCTGAGAAAGCAAGTCATTGGATGAGGAGATCGAGGATGACAAGTTAGAAATGAAGAAGGAACATGGACAATTAAGAAAGCATAAAAATCCACTGTTAGATGCTTTGGAGCACCACGCGAGAAGGAAGAAAAGACATGCTAGCAAACCCCTGAAAATGTGGGTCAATCTAACCTGGGGTTTTAGAAACCTAGGGTTTTGGTATCTAGGGTTTTGACACCTAAGATTCGACCTAAGGATGTCAATGAGATATTGTTGGCAACGTTTTGAGTTAGACTTCATCTACTTTGCAGGTGTTGCCGAAAGGGCCAGTAGTTAGGGTTTTGTTGGTGCATTGTTGTAGCGTTGAACCCTAGGTCTGCCCCTATGCCAACAACGACCTATCATACTAGAACATCATGGAGTGAGAAGAAACACACGACATTCAATTAGATGAATAATAAAAACGACTACCTGCCCGTCCTACCCTGCAAGGTTAGGACCTCCAAGACACATAAGCAATAGTCAAGCCCAGGTTCCCATTGATTTAGACCATTTAAGGTCTCAAGGCTGTAGAATGTTCTGAGGAACAAGGATGTGTCTACATCCCTCCCCACACAAGAAATACCATGCCTAATAAGCTAAAGAAACATCAATCAATCCAAACACAACAACTTTAACAAAACATGTAGCTAGAACCCTCTCGTCAAATGAGAGACAATCACATTAACGTTACAAAATGAGTACAACCTTACTTACAAAAACAACATCATCCACATCGAGAGTCGCATGATCCTAAGCCAGGTTTCATATGCGCTTATCGATCAACTTGTTAAATGACTCAATCATAAGGTATCATGTCACCACATTGCGACAGAGGCACTAGGGACACACGCGCAAACAAAATAATTCTAAACCTTCAACCCAACATAAAATTCAACATTCCTGAATTCCATTGAAACTGACATACATTATTATTGAAATATGATGTTTTAAAGTTGTAAATAAAAAGAGAATGTGTTAAAAGTGAAGAACCTTGTAGTTTTCAAAATCATAGTCTACTTCTATAAGATTTTTTTTTTCTTATTTCATTAAAAAATTCTTCACATTATAACAAGGTTTTTAGTAAATACTTTTACATATTACTAAACTAATATTGAATTGAATAATTCTAGATATGGAAAAGAAAAGAACTATAACAAAACATAATTTCTTGTAAATTGAAAGATAACGTTCTAAAATTACAAGTGAAAGGAGAATGTGTTAAAAATGAAGAACTTTATAGTTTGCAAAAATATAGCCAAACTTTTATCTTCCTTTTTCATTATAGCAAATTTTTGAGTTAGACATCAAAATAATTATAAACATTGAGGACCTTTTACCTTTATCTCAAATAAGAAAAACCAATTTAGTATAGATACGAATAAATAAGTATAAGACCAAATGTAGATTAAGTTTATAAAATCAATAACCACATTATTGTTGTGAGCAGGAAATCCCTCTACGGACTAGCACTTAGGGTTTTATTATGCATGTAGAAAAGACCTAAAGATTCCTACTTTCTACCGTCGTCCCGGACCTAATCCCTATTATTCTAAAGCAAATACGTACTTAAGAAGATCAAGTGAGCATACCTTATTTCAGGCGTTTGATATCGATCCTTCTTCACACTTGATCGCTCTTTCACTGCAGCTCTCCTCCCAAGGCTGACTTGCATTCACACAAGACCAATAAAGAACTCCACATGCATTTGATCTACAGATTAATGGGTTAGAGATTCAATCAATATGTATGCAATAAACCATGAAAACCTCATATGGTGGGATGGGAAAAGTACTTCTTTATTATTAACTTCAACAAATCAACTTACAATGATGAAGTCAAACACTGCTCCACGAACTTGGTCCTGGGATCCTCTTCAACTGTCCTTCAACTTCTTTGCTCTATATTTCTCTTTGCACAAGGATGGCTAAAGGGTTGGGACAAAGGGAAAGCACAATCGGGTATAGTTTCTTTACTATGATTCTCCTCCTCCAAATGGGACCCCTAACCCTTCTTTTATAGGCTAGAAGAAGCTAGGTATTTGGTTGAACCCTCGGCCATGCATGGTCGAAAGGTTTAGTTAACTCACCCAAAGCTATGGGTTCCATCAGACACTTTCCTTTTTTTGTGCTTTTGTAGGTACACTTGGGTTGCCTTGGGTCAGCTAGCATGTACATGCATGCAGTAATGTAGCATGGCACGTGGGCCTTTATAAAAGAGGATTTTAAGAAGAGTTGTTCAGTAGTGTTTTGGCAAAGAAGGAATCTGAGATGGCCTAATGCCAGGTAAGCATGTCTGGTGCAAATTAGGGTTATAATAGATGCCCCCTAATGTGTGAGGTCAGAAGAGCATCTGATGGTCGGAATACATTAACAATATTCACTAATGTGTCGAACAAGTGAGCCCGGGGAACAAAAATTAGGAGGTGTCATCTGCAAAATAGTAATTGTCTCACCGAGGCGGGCATACCCATGCTCGGGATAAAATGAAATCATGGCTACGAATCAAATACACTGTAGATCCATGTCATATAACTATATAAAGTGTATTCACGAGCAATACACAACGGAGCTACATCTCAAAATAAAAAAGATATACGTGTAGAGTATCCATCTTCTTAGAAGCTGATAAGGCTTGATGGTTGGAGATGAGGTCTTCAGAGCTCGAGCAAAAACTTCAAAGTCTTCAAAACTCGGGTAGGAGTGTAATATGAGTGTACGAATTCACTACTCAGAGGTCTTCGACAAGTCATCAGTCATGGACTAGAGAATATTGATGATCAGACTGAAGGCTTCATTGATTTCGAACAAAAATTTGATTAGACTTTCAGGATGGCTGGGTATGAGGGCAAGAGACAAACTATAGAGGGGTCGACTCAGGCTTGGTAAAAACTTCCCTTGGACAATAGCATGACAAATGATGAGACTCAAGTAGCATGGCATTAACATAATTTTACGAGGCAGGAGGCAACACAAACTCTCCATATGTTTGGAAGAATAACCAAATGGAAGGAGGACATAGCTCTTTGTAGTGAGATCAGCTTCCTAAGGTCGTATTAAATCCCAAAGTTTGATGAAAAAACAAATAGGTGTGCTTTATCCAAGGGTGACTCATTATGCTGCCAATAAAGAAAATACTTTTCCCTTCCTCTTTTTGGGGTATATTTGACTTTTTTTGTCTTTTTTCAATAATTTTGGAAAAATAATAAAAGAATGTTACGTTACAAAGGAGGAACGAATGTTTCAAACATACAAGTTCAGTGCACAGGGACAAGATTGATGTTCAAAGTAAGGACAGTCGGGAAAAATCCTCCAGGGGCCAAAGGTGTCAAGACGCAGAGGCAAAGTGATACAGGGCTTGCGTATAAGGTATGCTTCAGATGGTTTAGTTGAGATCAACATGGAGCTGGCATTAGGCTAAAGACGCGAGTATGCAAATGTGATTAATAAAACACACAATGGTATTTTTCCTTCGATGTGAGTTTAACAGGCCCAGAGAAGGTAAGCTCGACGGTTTTTCATATTTAGAGTGTCTGAAAAAACGTAAAAGGAGACTCTACTGGGGTACCTTTTTCGAAGGTAGTCTAGTTAGTTCGAAAAAGGGGTAAACTAGCACCGAGAAGATGTCTATTCAAAACCATTTTAATGAGTGTGATAAAGACAAGATCACTTGGCCATTTTTTCATTTTTAAGGAGTCTGAAAAAAGCTTAACTATGGATTCCGTCAAGAATGTTCTTCTGGACCATTTTAACGAGTGTGAAAGAATAAGGTCACTCGGCGATCTTTTCAATTTTAGGGAGTCTGAAAAGAGCTTAACTATGGACTTCGTGGGGGTTCCTTTTTCATACATTTAGTCCCTGAGCCCCGAAAAAGGGATAAAATGATAGCTGAGAGTACTCTTCTAGAGAACTGAGGTTCCTTAGAGTATACCTTTGTTTGTATAGTTGACCGTCTAGACCGAAAAAGGGGTAAACTACCATCGGACAGATGTGACTTCAAATTTTAGTTTAATGAGCGTGAAAGGCCACAAGATCGCTCAACAATCTTTTCATGTTTAGAGGGTATGAAAATGGATTAAAAGAATACCCATTATGTCTTTTGGGAGTCCCGAGGGTGAGGTCAAGAGTGAAAAGGAATCATGCAAATGAGGCTCAAACTCGTAATAAAAAAAAAAACAAGGACTCTTGAGCCTACAGTGATTAGAGATAGCATGGACACCATAATGCAACCAGGATCTACCTAGGGCATCCATGTTCCGGTAAGCTCTACCACCAACTCGCGACACTTCTAAAGCAGCAATGATGGTTCTGTGTTGCAACCTAATGGGAACGATCCTATGGCAAAGGGATAAAGACAACAAGATACAAAAGTCAGGGTGGAAACCTAATCTACATGCTCAAGTTGATCATATGATATTTTTCCATGGACCATTAAAAGTTACCCAAAACTCCAAAAAATATGTCCTGATACCCAATCATACCCTTTCAATGCAACTCCTGAATTACTCTAAATGGTTTTTGGTTTAAAGAAAATGATAAGGGGGGCCAAAAAAGTGACAAAAAGAGGCCAAAAAGTCTATAAATAGAAGTCGGCAGCTCATTATCACCATTGCTGATTTGGAAATTGACTCTAGAGAAAAAAAAACCCTTTGATAAAAGTGGTGATTCTGGGAGCTACAGTGGACGAAATGACCATCTGTCTGGACCAAGTAAGTATAAACTCTCTCCTCTTGCAATTTAAATATTTATTTATGCTTTGGGTTTCAATTTTTGGGGGGGCGTCGACCTTCAAAAGGTCAGCCCTAGGTCCACACAAGTTGTCTTATGATAGGCCGCATGTACATTCAAGCAGAGTAAAAATTGCACGCGTGTACACGTGACTATCATCATTACAGCTCATGTGGACCCCCTTATTGAATGAAAAATTTTTAAAAAACAAGGGTTAATCCTCCTAAACTTGGTGTTTTGTAGGATGTATGTGCACTGGAGGGAAAGAGAGCATGAGGAGGTTAGTGATTTGGTCAGGGAAGACCCCAATGCTGTGGTTGCCTTAATGCAATGTGGGCTGCTCAAGTTCTTCTTATGTCCTTTTATGCGAGCACAACCTAGGCTACTGAATGCCTTGGTTGATTATTGGCATCCTAATGCAGAGGCCTTTATGTTAGAGGGGCAGTCACTAGTTCCCATGACAGAGGACATATATTTTTTGACTGGCCTCTCCAAGAGAGGGGAACCAGTCAACTTCCAGACATTTCCTTCCAAGCCTCATAACATATCGGAATTGATAGGACTTTATTGTTAGGATGGTACAGACCAATCGAGCTCACAGGTACTTATCGCTGCAGGCGATTGTGTTTCTTATTGGGTGGATGATTGGTTCTGCATCTCTACATCAGGCATCCCATGCACAAATGAACTGTGTAGTCTAGTGCTTAAATGCACAAATATTTGACTGGAGCACTACACTGCTAGATTGTATGAAGAGGTAGCTAAAAGATTGTCGATCACAGACACAGAGGAACTTCGGGTTTGGGACGATTCTATGCTCTTTCTTCTTTGAAAGAGTTCTGAGCTTTAGTCCTCGAGTGGTGGTATGAGGACATCAGGCCTCTCTTCCTACGGTTTGTAGATGGGAAGTGTTACCGCCATGACAGGGTGGTGGAAGGACCAATGAGTCCTTTGATGATGATTTCTTTGCTTGGTTGTCGCGACAGATCTCAGTCATAGAGGATTACCCTTATGCTGGGATTGATTTCTCGAAAGATCCTGAGATACCAGTACTTCCTGGTGAGGAGCGAGGAGAGATGGGTAAGTTTACATCATTGTTTTGTTGTTGTTTTTTTTGTGAAACATATGTAATTTTTATGTTGTTGTTTTTTTATATATCATTTTTTTTATACCAGAGTATTTGACAGATATGTGTCTGTTGTGTGCAGATGTGGGACCAGTGCGACCTGTGGACTATGCAAGGAACATGTTTCGTCCTCGGCTAGGGGCCGCACCTGCCACCGCAGGGGGACCAACAACAACAGGAGAGCTTCCATCCGGGGAGGCTGAGAGGGTGTTGAGATGAGTCAAGTGAAACTTTACCTCGCTCACCCGCACAGTCCCTATGGCAGATATTGAGGATCTGCCACCATCTATGTAGCCTCATGTAGTGGGGGCACCATAGATGTGGGTCCGATTGTTTCGGCCTTCGGAAAACGTTGTTGATCAGTACAACAGGGGCCACAGGCCCTGACCTTAGTTAGACTTTTCACGTGCCGAGAGAACTACTTGTATATATTTTTTGAGGGAATAAGCCCCATGACTCATTATTGGTCATACTTTTGAGGTGCTTGCGTCCACCTACGTACTCCGGTGATTATGATATTATATATGGATTTTTATGTCTTTTTGTGTCTTATGGATCATATTTTCCTTTAACAATGTATTTACATGTTTATGTGTATGTCCTTTCATATGTGTGCAAGATGCCAATCTAAGATTTGATTAGCTAGAGTATCTGTAATTTGGTTTAATCTCCTAGGAACATGAAAATATGTAAAATAATCAAAGTTTCGTTCTAAGAGACATACCCTAAGGAATCGTCGATGTAAATTCAGATCATGAACACGGTAGAATATATTTAACTGAGACACAATCAGTTGAGCGTCTAGATAGACCTGGAGATGAGAGATACCAAATGACAGGGCATCACAAAGCAACTCAATAACTGCACTATACTCGAAGACATTGCTTGTGGTATCACCTAAGCATATACCTCCGGAAGATAATAACTAGCCTCGATGTGTAAAAATTATCCAAGTTGCGGAGGCAAGCCTCCGAGTGTGCCGGCTAGCATCGTCTGCGTACCCAATGAACACCTCAGATTCACTTGACATCTGCCACAATGAAGAAAGATAACATCAAAAATGACATGTCCATAATACTAAAAGAAATTAGAAAGTAGTAGTATAAAGACTATACATATGTTACAAAAAGTTACCCATGGTGACCTACCTATGAGTGATACTTCTTGAGGTAGAGCCCATTTCTAGGCTCTGCCAAAGAATTTCCCTCAAAGTCAACCAGATGATAAGAGCCCTTTTTTAGAACCTCTTTTATGACGAAAGGTCTGAACCACATGGGTTTGAATTTTCCTACCCCCAGGGGGTCCTTATCTTGGTCATAGACAAGGACAAGGTCACCTTTAGAGAAAATATAAGGATGAAAGGACCTATCATACTGACACTTGACTTTATGTTTATGAGCCTCATTGGCCAGGGCCGCATCACGACACTACTCATTGAGCCGCTCAAGGTATAATAACTGTTCTTCAAGTGGAGAAGTATCTGGCAATAATTGTACTGCCAACTTTAGGGACAGGATCTGACATTCGATAGGCAAGACTGCTTCCAGCCCGTAAACGAGTTGAAAAGGTGAGAAACTGGTTGCAGTCTTAATAGACGTTCGGTAAGCCCATAATGTCGAGTATAACATCAAATGCCAATTTGACTTGGCTGAGTTGATTGTTCACTGTAGGATGGTCTTAAGAGATTTATTTACAACTTCCACCTGACCATTTTCTTGGGGGTAGTAGGGTGACAAATGTTCTTGGCACAACCCAAGCTTTGATGTTAAATCGGTCATCATCTAGTTCTAAAAGTGACTTCCATGGTCAGTGACAATCTCCCTCGGGATGCCGAACCTTGCTATTATCTAGTTGAATAAAAAGAGAGCCGCAGTCTCTCCATCATCTTTAAATGTTGGCATAGCTTCGACCCACTTTGTGAAGTAGTCTAAGGCTACAATGATATAACAATGCCCCCTTGCTGAAGGAGGGTTTCATGTAGTGTAACCAATCCCCCACTTGGTGAAGGGACCAATTGTGATGATAGGAAACATGGGAGCGGGATGTGCCCTCATCTTCCGAGAGAAGATCTGGCACAGGTGGCACTTATTGACTGACTCGATACAATCTTTGATTAGTGTCGGCTAGAAGTAACCTTCTCGTAAAATATTTTGGGTTGTTGCCAACCCAGACAAATGACCTCGACATGCTCCAGTATGGCAATCGTTAAGCACGATAACTGCTTCTTTGTGAGTGAGACATCGACGCAGGATGCAGTTTACACCTCTTCGATACAACATATCATCGAGTATGAGATAATTCTTAGCCTAATGGCATATACGTCGACTCTCATCACGAGAAGCAGAGGCGGGGCACTTCAAAGTCTGGAGATAGATAAGTATATCTCCGTACCAGGGATCTGAAGATGTGATCAAAAACATATCTCCTCTAATAGGCATCTCTTTGGGCACAACATCACCTGACTCAACCGAAAGTTCCGAAATAAGTTCTACGAAGACCAGTGACTTTTTGGATTTCGCTGAAACGAAATCAAAGTCAAACTCCTAGAGGAAGACTACCCACCTACTGATATTTCCACCTATTACCCATTGTGTCAACGTGTACTGGAATGGATTCACGACAGTAATGACGATGGTCTTGTGAAACAAAATGTAATGACAGAATCGTTGAACAACATGTATTGCTGCCATCACAATTTTTTTGATGTGAGAATAATTGAGTTTTGGTCCTACGAGACCTCGACTCATGTAATAGATCACATATTCTAAGAACAATTCATCTTCCTAAACTAAGACCATGCCGATGGTTGACTCTGTTGCAGCCAGGTATAATAAGAAATCTTTGTTATAGTTAGGTGGCTGAAGCGGAGGGGTAGTTGTGAGGGCATGTTTTAATGCTTCGAAAGAGCATTGAGCGGTATCGTCCCAATAAAAAGGAACATCTTTCTTCAGTAAGCATATAAAGCCCTTTGTGATCTCGGCATAGTTGGCAATGAAACGTCTTAAAAAATTTGCCTTGCCCTGTAGACTCTGAAGTTAAAGGATTGTGCATGGGGGAGGCAAATGAATTATTGCCTCAACCTTGAGAGGATCGACCATGATCCCTGTTGTTGACACTATGAAACCTAACAAATGTCCTGATGTTATGCAAAAGCTGCACTTGTTTGGATTCAAACGAATTTGGAAGTAGCGACAATGCTCAAAGATAACTCAGAGGTGTGTGGGATGATCTGTTCTCTTTTGAGATCGAGATGCTAAATCATCTAAATAGGCCTTGACAATATGCTTGAGGTCGTGGAAAGAAAAAGACATGGCCCACTGAAAGGTCGCTCCAACATTTTTTAGACCAAAGGGCATCTTACGATACGTGAATGTACCCCATGGACAAATGAATGTCATTTTTTGCTGGTCTTCGGGTTTGATTTGTATTTGATTATATCCCGAAAAACTATCCATGAAAGAGAAGTCCTCGCAACCTACACATTCATCAATTATCTAGTCAATGAATGGTGTGGGAAAATTATCTTTTGGACAGGCCTTGTTCAAATCATGAAAGTCTGTACATACACAAATCGTTCCTTGTTTCTTATTGATCGGCTTAGGATTTGACACTCATTGGGTCAAATGGATAGGATAGATAAAACCGGCTTTTAGCAATTTCTCAACTTCAACCTCAATGGTTGTTGCTTTCCTAGGATTAACTGCACGAAGATTCTGCCAAACAGGCTTGGCATCTGGATAATTTGTGATTTCATGTTTGACTATTTTTGGATCGATGCCTGGCATTTCCTCATAAGACTAGGCAAAAACGTCATGGAATTCTTTAAATAGATCTGTGTAGATTTGAATCTCTCCGAGGAAGCAGTCAACTCCGACAAAAACATTCTCCATGACGCCAGGGGTTTGGGAGATATTTATCGGTATGGTTTCAGCGATGGTTGCCACATTACCCTCAGCATAGACCTCGTGTGTAGCTAAGGGATTAATAAGACAAGACCTATCTCCAATCATAGTCAAGGTGAATTCTCTGGATTCGATTCTTCTTAACTCTAGGAGGAAGTATGATCTGTGATGAAGATCATTCCATGGTTTGTCTAGACTATTCATTGCTTCAATTACTACTTCATCAGAGGGATATACTAATTCTAACGAATCGGTGTCATCGAGAGAACCTTGATCCCAAATAGGCTCTAGAAGCGGATCTAGCTCTTGTGCAGGAGTTGGATCTATGTTGGTTGAAGCTTGTTGGACTAAAGAGTATGCTACTTCAGCTATGGAAAAGGGCATGGACATGCCTGGGTGCCCTGTCCCATCCATCATGGCTGATGGGGAAGGAAGTATCCACAGATCATTGAAGTAAGTTGTGCGAAACGATGAAACTTGGAAAATCTCAACCTTATGGTGGTTGGATATGAACTTCACATCGCCTTGAGGGGGCAGGTAATCGAAGGTACCCATCAAAGATGGGCAAAAACCAACCCCTACCTTGACTACTCTTGGTTGAGGATTATCAATCATTAGGACCGCGGACACCCCCAATGAAGGGTCAGGTCTAGAGAAAGACAATTGATCAATGATCACAATATGGTCCTAGTGTGGAAACAACAAGACCCGGAAAACCGTAGCCACCACTGCTTGCATGGCATAAGTCCAACTCCTTCCTAACAAGAGATTGTAGTTGAGGGAAACGTCGACTACTTCTACCTCGACACACACGGTCTTCCCTCCTAACTACACGGGGAAAGAGGGAATGATACTATGTGGTCAGAACAAATGACCGTCGAAAGCTGTGAGAAGAGTAGGTGACGGAGATAAAATGGGTTGGCCAATGGCCTTCCAACATGCTAACAACATAACGCACATCGATGCCCCCTCATCAACCACCATGCGAAAGATATTAAGAGTAAAAATTTTCATGGGGTGAGCCACTACTATCTGAAATGCTACATGGTAAGGCAGACGAGGTTTTAATTCGGTTGTATCCAGCATGATGGTACCCGGATTACAAGTCTTGGTAGATCCTCAAGAAGTTAACAAAGCTTTCCTCTAGGAAGGGCAGCTTTGGAGGACCTCCAAAGTGGTCATCACACAAGGGGTTTGAGACAAATCCTCCACCACAGAATATTTCTGGGTGGCCCTTGTGTTTGGGTTGTGAGAAGCTTTTTTGAACATGCCTTTTGGGATGTGTGTCACTGTTTCTCCCAAAATCTTCTCAATATGTAGAGGAAGAGGTGGGAGTTCGGCTTCATTTCCCTTTTGAGAAGTGCTTGGTTTACTATATTCATGTTCTCTAGTCGATATAAAAGCATCACCCTTCATCATATACACATTCGCGGAGCAGGATTGTTCGAAGACGAAGAGGGTCCTTGACTGCCCCCTTCCGTGCTTGTAGAGGCTTGGGTTAGGTTTTTCCCATGTTGAAATGGATTGGTTAACACAACAGGTTGTTGTTGTGTCACAAACTTTTGGGCCTCTGCAAGCAGAGGACATTGGTGGGTCAGGTGGTCCTCCTCACACAGGTTGCATGGATACCTCACCTTCTGTTTCTCAGTGTTGTCCCCACCAGCATTATTAGTGGGTTTCTTATCCCCCTTACCCTTGTTTTGTTTTTTTTTCTTTCCTTCAGGCTGTTGGGTGGACTTTGGATTTGTCAATTGCACTGTGTGTACATCCGATGTTTTAGTAGGGGGAGTAGCCAAAAAAGTAGTTTGGCTGGTCGTTGTGTGTTGTATAAAAAATTGTTGCAATTGCTTTGTCAGTTGTGTTAGCGTTAGAAGTCACTCCTGGATTGCTTGCAAGAGCAGAGGCCAACGCCCATCAGTTTTATGTCATGATTTGCTTATGATGGGTGATCGAATGGAGATAATGGCTCTAGGAGATATCACTCTAACTCAGGGACTGAGTCTGGTTCGTAAGGACAGAGGAGGTCTGGAATCCTAACTTCAACCAGTGGGTTGATTTAAACATGAACAGGTGGAAGACTTAGGAGAAAGTGGACAAACATCTCTGGGCATGAGGCTTGCAGCAGTTTGTAGAGGAAAAACTCCGAAAACAGGATCCTCCTGGTTCAGGGCTCCAAGAAGCTGAAAGAGGACTTGACTGGATCCTCCAATTCCAAGTCATTCAGCGCTAAGAGAATTACAGGGACTGATTAGAGGCTCCGTAACTATTACAGTGATCCATTACAACATCATCCTATAATAGTTACAGCTCGACTGGATCCTCCAATTCTGAGCTGCTCTAATACAGTGTAAATAAAGATAAGATAGAAACTGGCATTCATAAGGCAAGAAGTCTCCAAAGCTCGTACATAACCAGAACAACAATGCTTCATTAAAATTTTACAACCAGGGAGCTCTGCTCAACCATCGATGCTTACAAAAGTGGCCAAAATGCCCACATATACT
>ML780657.1:796152-844259 GCA_009831015.1 Picea engelmannii | reverse complement strand
TCATAAGGCAAGAAGTCTCCAAAGCTCGTACATAACCAGAACAACAATGCTTCATTAAAATTTTACAACCAGGGAGCTCTGCTCAACCATCGATGCTTACAAAAGTGGCCAAAATGCCCACATATACTTGGAACAAAACACTGAAAGCTAAATCGAGGCATTGTATTGAAGACGTTACGGCTTCACATTTACTGCGTCTACAATCTCTGGATGTTCGTGAGCTTCATTCAGATGCAATCGTGTTCCAGAGGCCCTCTGACTGAATTGACCAACCTGCATTCATTCCTTGGTTTTCCATTTATGGTGGAAACGATGTCCAACCACCATCAACTGCTGTAATAACTGCTTCATTGGGATCGGGAAAAACCCAGGTGGATTCTGCTCCTTTAGGACATGGAGGCTCTCGAGATGACTAGAGGTCTTGATTAAGATGAGGTGAACGGACGGTGACCAGGCAGGGAAAGCTAGACACGCTGGATGCAGATACGGGGTGAGGAGAGGCCACGCGAAAGGATAACAGAAGGAAGGTGATAGGGAAAACACATGTGGCAGAATTCATGAATTTTGGGGTGTAAGAGCAGGGTGTAAGAGACACATGGACCGGGAAGAAATCATGAGTTGGCATGACGAAGGAATAGTACGTGGCGGCGAGGAGGCATGTGAGGAGGTTTTGGATTTTCGGGGATCGGGGTTCGTGAGTTTGGAATGCACGAATTCCATGCATCTGGGAACCCCGATATCCCTATATGCGATGAGCTCCTTTTCTCAGGAATTGGCCCCTACCGACTAGTCCACAGTCCATATGACCTGTCCCTGCGCGACCGTGGTCCAACTTTCCATCGGGATTTCGGCGTTTTTGATGACACGATGTTTGTGTCCACTAGACTTGTGATTGCCCGAAACCCAATGACTTATGGCCATTGACTTGTTGACCGTTAGCTCCTTGGTGCATAGTCTGCCACCTGTCTTCCACTATCGAAAACTGCCCCCGATATCGGGAAATCGGGCATCGGGATATCGAGATTTCTGTTGCCATGTGCTCGGAACTTTTAGTTCCGCGACCCCCGACTCTGTGGGATCTCTCACCACGTGCCTCTGGATCGGACGACCTGTATTCAGCCTTTAAAGAAAAGAGACTTCTCTGCTGCTAAATGTCGAGTAGATGGGCAACTCCAACACCCTGATGGGATGAAATCCCGACTCTCCTTTTGATGTCTGACACGCGTCCTGCCAAAATTAATGGCTAGGATCCCATCGATCTTTCGAGACTTGAAAGGTCTCATCCCTCTCTCCCTTTAACATCCCGATACCACAATTGTTGCTAACATTAGGCTCCATGGGGGATAGAGTCGTCCCTACGATGCTCTAAGAACTCCTCCTGCAGTTCCAGTCGCCTTTCCGTTGGGCTATGGAGTCTTTATTAGGCCGCAAAAATAAAAATGCAAACAAGAGAAAATACATGCTCGAAAGAGCTTATTTATATACACTCCTAATTCTAATAAAATATTTTACATGGGCTAGGTGAAAGAAAACTTCCACCATAGCCATTCAAGCAGCTTCCTGGATAGAAGCTCCTTCCTTCTGTAGATGATCACCAGCAGATAGTGTAACCGTGACAGGATAACGGCTACACTCTTCAACTTCTCCTCACTGGCTGAAGTCGAGATGAAATAGGGCGGCTCCAAGGCATAGGGGAAATGCCACTCCATGTACTCGCTGACAGGGTCATAGAATGAGTGGCCAGTCCCAAAAAATTGGTGACAGGCAGCCTCTTTTGCTACATAGTTATTCACATGTGGCCGAATGTCTTTGATAACCCCAGGCGGGTGAATAACTGACGTAGGTGTGCTGATCTTAGAAGGTGTCTGCTCACTGACTGGCTCTGAACAAAGGGAAGACTGCCCCTCTGGTTCTTTTTCCTCTTCTTCTTGGCTCTCCCCCAGGTCCGATCCATATTCATCATAAATAGGGACCATGGGGTGATTTTTCTTGCCGACTAGCTCTTCAGTGAATTCATAGTGATCATCTGCAGGATAAGCTTGTAACTCATCATCACTTTAATATTCATCAAAAAGGGGCAAGCCTACATGGTTATGATCCTCCTCCAAAACAGTGATCCCGGGTAAAAATAAATCCGTTTTACGGACAGTGGGACCTACTGGTTCTGGCTTCTCACACGTAATCTTTTTCTCTTTGATTCCAGATAAACATATATCGTGAGAAACCCCCTAGAGAAAAAGAGAGGAAACTTCTTCCACAATAATCTCTTCTTTACAAACGGGATGGTCTCCGCCCTCAGAAACAGGGTTGCTAGGAATATCTGCTTCAACCCGACATTTAGGTGAGCCATCTACCACGGACCACGTCTGCTCTGCAAACTCATAATATTCATAAGAGGCGTGTTGATCTTCACGAACATCTAAAAGAGCGGATGCATCCGATATGATGTCAGATGCTTCCGTCCTCGATTTAACACCACCAATATCATTCAACACCTCTATACTTTCACGGAAGATGATTTCTTCCACAGTAAAGGCCCCGTCATGGACATGATCTTCAGGGCCAGCAGAGGCTTTATGAAGCAAAGAAAAATCCTCACAACACCTTTCATACAAACGAACAGCAGGAAAGTATTCTTTACAAAATGAATTGAAAGTTGTATCAAAACCTGCTAGAGAACAGATGCTTGCAGAGGGAAGAGATCGACACCAATCGAGAGAAGCTCCTTTTAATGAATACCGGAAAAGCTTAATCTGGATATCCTCATGCGTGATATGGTGTCGGTGAATAGCTTCATGGAAGTCCAGTAAATGCTCAGCTGGTTCCTCCCAATCCTTTGCATGAAATTCAGGGAGGAAATCTTCCCAGATGTCCCTATCAGGAAGTGCATTAGGAAAACCAACTATCTAGGAAAAGTCATAGAAATCAAACCTTTAAGCCAGAAAAGAGACTTCTCTGCTGCTAAATGTCGAGTAGATGGGCAACTCCGACACCCCGATGAAATGAAATCCCGACTCTCCTTTTGATGTCTGACACGCGTCCTGCCAAAATTAACGGCTAGGATCCCATCAATCTTTCGAGACTTGAAAGGTCTCGGCCCTCTCTCCCTTTAACATCCCGATACCACAATTGTTTCTAACAAGTTGCTCGGCGGGCTTTGTTTGTGCTGAACCAACAATACCATTAGCATGTGGTCCAACTCTCTATCTGGTTTTATCAAGTATTGAGTGTGGTGCATCTGGAAAGATCTTGTATAATAAACTGGATTGAAAACAGATTAGCTCAAGTTGTTGAACTCTCATGATGGCGTCTTCTTCGGAAAATACTCCCAACGTCACGACGTCTTTGGATAACTGTGGGATGAAAGAATTAAGGAACCACTTGAGTAGGAATGATGGTGGGACTGGCACCTTAATTAAACTCTTTTGGCGTCTCCATTCTCGGATGTGATCAGAGATATGGTCCGCTTTTGTCTGTGCGAAATTGGCCAGCAATTCTATGCCAGCGTCGTATCTCACAGGTAATTAGAAATCGTTTAGGAAAGCCATTCCCAATTCTCCGAAGGAAGAGTATCTTGAGCGGTCGAGCTCAATGTACCATTTCACGACACTCCCAATGAGAGTACGTTGAAACAATCGCAATTGTATGGAGTCATATTTCAATGAGTTAAATGAGCACCAAAGATGGAAGGTGGTCACATGATCTCTTGGATCTTCGTTAGGCTTGGCTTCGAACTTTGGTATGTCCGAAGGAAACTTCATCAACATAGGGGACCAACGTGAATCATGATAGATAGGGTCATTCAACAACCTTGTTAAGTTTGGCAAATGCAAGGTTGCTAGGAAAGGTAGTTTGGGTTGTTGGGAAAAAGGGACCTAGAGTTTGACTGGCACCAGGTTGCCAGGAAAAGTTTGGCTGCTGGCCTAGGTTCTGGTAAAAACCATGGCCATGACTAGCATACGAATTATGTGCATGAGGAGACATCATCGACTCATTCCCAAAATAGGATGTAGATGGTTGGGCGTGCATTACATTCGAAGGACTTTGGGAAGGGTTGCCCCATGTCGATCCCATGGGGATAGGCATAGTACCTTGTCTGGGGTTCCATTAGTTGTGAAAACAACTTCCCCAGATCGGCATTCCTAATGAGGGAATGGATCCCTACCAAGAATTCCAAGGCCTTGATGCAAAAGAAGTTCCTGGGTTTGCCCCCTGTGTAGGAATAGTACCCTGCATAGGAATAGGTTGTTTGAAACCAAGATTTCCCCTAGTCAGGAAAGCAACTGATGAGAAGGCATTGTTACCAAATGCACTGAACAAAGAAAATGGTGTCTAACCTATTGGCATATTATGCGAAGGTGTTCCTTGACTCCCTGCTCCAAATAAACTATACTGTGCAGGTGGCCCGGCGGATGGATGGTGGGTGCCACCGAGCAAAGGGGACGAAGGAGGTATATAGCCTCCCCCGTAAGGGAAAGTGTTAAAAAGAGATGAAATCCCCCCCATGTGGCCTTATAGAGGAGCATTCGTGCTCCCTGCCCCCAGACCGGAAGTATGTGAAATGGAGTAGGAAAGTAAAGGACTTGTACCTAAGCTAGGCATCCTGTACGAGAATGGAGGGCCTATCGCACTAGGTGTGAAAGGGGTTGTGGTCACCGCCATAGATGGGATTGGACCACTGTGCAAGGTAGAGGCAGACAAGACCATGGTGGCTCGGACCGATGATGGTGGGTTAGGAGGTGGAAACTCTCCTGTGGTGACAACCGTAGTGGGAATTGAAGAATTCTCAGAAGGAGTGACAACATTTGTTTCCATTGTTGCGTGCGACACTGTCTAGCACTCGTAAGGGTGAATCGATACGATGATGGGTGTCTAAAGATCAGCGGTTGGAGTCTCAAGTGGACCAAGAGATTTTACACCAAATTCTAAAATGGTCGTTTCCTCCGGATGTTGGTCAGGCACAATTTCTTGTGACCCAGTCACTTCAAAAGACCCTTGTTGGTCTATCTTTCGCATTAGTGGTGGCAGGGGTGGCTCCAGTGTAACTGGCGACAAGCCCAGAAGCCTTCGTGATCAATGAAGCTCGTGATCCTCCACTATGTGAGAATATCAAAGACACCCTAGGGATTTCTATTCATTCAAAAAACAACACACACTAAAAAAGTCCCTACAAGATAAAACAAGCAAACACTAAACTAATTGGAAGAACAGTTACAACAACTAACACTAGAGAAACTTACCAGTGCAAGTGCAAATCAAACACAGAAGCACTCTCCAGGTATACTCTGGAAAGCATGGCCCGATGTCTATCCTAGGTACCGTGCTATACCCCCGCAGTCACCTGTGTATGTCTCTAAAAAGATAGGAAACTAGGTTGCCAGCGCACAAACAGTCACTAGGCGGGTACAGTCGAAAGTCAGGTAGACCACAATGAGTAGGGTATCAAGCCTGAAACCTATCCAGGTATCGAAGGCAAGTGGTCTGGAAGACAACTGAGGACCTCGAACGGATTCGAGACCCACAAGGCTCCGTGGCAAATGCAATCAACGGAATCCCAAGACAAGCCCTCTATATCTATTCTCCACTATGATTGGTCCAGCTTTGGAGGGGTTATCTCCACTACCTTTCCGCACATGACCTCATGTTTAGCCCCTGTGTTAGAGGGGGGTTCCAGATAAATTTCACAATACTGGACTTTGACACTCCCTAACACAGACTCCAATGTTTGATTTTAGTGGCCTTGAAGAGTTTCCTCTCCAACCTAATTCAAGGCCCTAATCCTAAACTAGTTGGTTGACCCTACAAACATAAAAAGCCTAATGAATTTTAGATTTAGCATTAATTTTTATGGTTTGTATTAAGTCAAAGGTTATGAAAGTGAAACTAGTGATGTTTGAAAGACAAAAGAAAAAAATAAACAGCTAGAAACAAAATACCTTCACTTAACTAAAATCTTAAACAACTTTTCAAACTTAAAATTTTTCTAATATATTTAAACAACAAACTCAAAGAAGGATTTCACTCAACTATGAGCTACTTATGATCTAAGTAAACTGTCAAGAACTTATGAAAGAAAAGACTTTTCCTTGGTTATTAATGCAAAACAACACGTTTTAACCAAACAAAGAAATAAAAGATTATTTTTTTATTTGAATGCTCACAAAGAAAAAAGGAAAAATATCAACAAGTCAAAACCAAGAAAACTTCTAGACTAAGCATAGATCGTAAAGATTCACTTTAAAAATCACACACAAGCAAATTAAAATTGGACTCTCGCACTTGTCTAAAAACCCTATAAAAGAAAACTTTGAGGAAAAATTCTAAATGAAAAAATAAAGCTATTGTTGTGATCAAACCTAAGTTACTGACTGCTATGATAGAGACCCAAAAACCTGAGAGGTATAACTCTTGTCAAAGGAAAGGATGATTTCCTGACTTTCAACAAAAAATTTCTCCACAAGCACACTGCTGACAATTCAACAACAAGTGTGTGCACACGAGCTGTGTAAAGTTAGAGCGTGTGTACACGCGTGCTGGCCTTATACAGGCTACATGTATCTCTAAAACTCTGAGACAAATGAAAATCTAAGCAAGGCAGCCCAGGCAGAGACTACTGGTACTGAGAACCAGAATCTCTTGAAGACTGAGACACTTACTTTAACAGAAAAAAGAAAACACTTCAAGGAAAAATTCATAGAAAAAACCAATCTGAGGTGAAACCTAATCTATAGACTGCAAACAACAAAGACTAGAAAGAGTTCCAGAAAACCCCTGAGAAGGACTAATTCTAATAGGGAAGAGGATGACTACCTCTCTAAAAGAAATTTTTTGGAATCCTACATGCGACTGACACTTCCTCATCTAGCCTATACACGTGGGCTGTGAGAATGTAGGGTGCGGGTACATGCATGCAGACCTTATATAGGCCATGTGTACCTCTGTGGGTCTCGAAAAAAAAAAATACAGTCAAGCAAAGAAACAGAGATAACTGGCATGGAAGACCAGAATCTCTGTTAGCTCAGACTTTTGCAAAAACTTTAAAAACAGGAAATGAAACCAGTTCTTAAAAATACCCAAAAAATATTCCTAGAAACCCTAGATATTCCCTAGTATGGTCACCAATTCTGTTGTGAGTGGGAAATCCCTCTACGGACTAGCACTTAGGTTTTTATTATGCATGCAAAAAAGACCTAAAGATTCCTACTTTCTACCGTCGTCCCGGACCTAATCCCCATTATTCTTAAGCAAATACGTAGTTAAGAAGATCAAGTGAGCATACCTTATTTTGGGCATTTGATATCAATCCTTCTTCATGCTTGATCACTCTTTGACTGCAACTCTCCTCCCAAGGCTGACCTACATTCACACAAGACAAACAAAGAACTCCACATGCATTTTATCTACAGATTAATGGGTTAGAGATTCAATCACTATGTATGCAATAAACCATGAAAACCTCATATGGTGGGATGGGAAAAGTACTTCTTTATTATTAACTTCAACAAATCAACTTACAATAATGAAGTTGACCACTGCTCCATGAACCTGGTCCTGGGCTCCTCTTCAACTGTTCTTCAACTTATTTTCTCTATATTTCTCTTTACACAAGGATGGCTAAAGGGTTGGGACAAAGGGAATGTGCAATCGGGTATAGTTTCTTTACTATGATTCTCCTCCTCCAAATGGGACCCCTAACCCTTCTTTTATAGGCTAGAAGAAGCTAGGTATTTGGTCGAACCCTCGGCCATGCATGGTCGAAAGGTTTAGTTAACGCACCCAAAGTTGTGTGTTTCGTCAGCAACTTTCCTTTTTTCATGCTTTTCTAGGTACACGTGGGTTGTCTTGGGTCAGCTAGGGTGTACACGCATGCAGTAATGTAGCAGGGCACATGGGCCTTTATAAAAGAGGTTTTTAAGACGAGTTGTTCAACAATGTTTTGGCAAAGAAGGAATTTGAGATGGCCTGATGCCAGGTAAGCATGTCTGGTGCAAATTAGGGTTATAACAATTATTAAAAGAGAAACAAATTGGTTTTATCAACTTAAATAAAGTATTTTAATTATTTTTTTGAAAAAAGTGCTCATATACATATAACAATGCATTCCTTAAAATATTACACTCCTTAACTTAAAATATAACTATGCTTTTCTTAATTTACAAAAAATGTAACCATGCTTTTCCTAAAATATAAAATATATCAGTCATTTTCTTAAAATATAACAAGGCTTGACTTGCTTAGTGCCAGATATAAAAAAAAATAAAAAGTCCATTAAAGGCAACTACAATCTTCACTTCCATTCCCATGTTCTTTGACTTGGGCCCCTTTATAAACCATTATAAAACTATTATATTTGCTTATAATATATATTCCTTCTACGTGTTCATAAAATGACGTGCTATTCTGAAACCATCAAATATTAAAGGCTAGTTGTAACTTATACTACCATTCACATGTTCCTGCCATATGGCACTCTTCTAAACAATCAAGAAAAAAAATATAAATTATACTTTCATTATGTGGCGCTGTTATAAATTTGCCTGACATTGTTATTAACAATAAATTAGACTTTCATTATATGACATGGTTATAAATTCACATGTTCCCACATTGCATTGTTCTAACAATGAAATACTAAAATCAATTAACATAGATTCCCACGTTGTTTCCATTCCACCATTCCCTAAGTAAAATCTAATCACGATTTAGTTAACTACTATATGGTAAGGAAAGATAGCTTAAAAACTATGATAATCCAAAAAAAAAAAAAAATGGGAATAAAACTCCATTTCAGAACAATAAAACTAGAAAAGCGATTAAGTTGCCTAGCATACACTCGCTGCCAGAAAACTACAGCTCTTACATTCTCTGTCCACCACATCAATGAAAGTAATTATCATTACTTCCATAATCGCTACTTCCCTGAGGTAATAAATCGCAATCAAATTATGCCAATTCAAGGTGGAATGACAATGAAGGAAATGACCGAATCACTGAGACAACAACAAGGACATAGGGAAAAACACATCTCCACTTAAAAACCCCCATTCATGCAATCTGAATATGAGGTATAGGCCATGAAAAGTTGAGGCAATGATTCCAGGTAAAAACAATACAGAGTCCTGAATTTAAATTCCCTTCACTCGTTTGTTGCTAAGGTATTGGCCACAAAATTCAAGGCAATAAATCCAGGGAAAAAACAATACACAGTCCCAAATTTTAAATTACAATATAGGGATTATAAAAACATAATGCTTCCATGTATGAAAACAAAGCACAACCCAACCTTTAATTGAAATTCAAGGATATATGAAAAAAACACATAACGCTTCCATGTATGGAAAGGATACCCAACCCCACTTTTAACCACAACACTTAAAAAAGGGATTAAAAAATATCGTGGGCAGAGGTTTGGGTTCGGTGCTCAATCTCGCTTAATTCCATCCAAGTGTCCAAGCCAAGCATGATTCTCCTGGTGTCCAATGTATCCAAGCAACCACCCAGTGCAAAGCTCCAAGGGAGAGTCCAGGAGGCCATGGGCAAAGAAGTTCGCAGTGGGCATCTTGATGCATTTACAAAAAAAATAAAAGAAAAGAAATTAAAACGTATAAGGTACCAAGGGTTGCACAAAAATAAATAAGATCCCAATCAAATTTAAAACCACAAGAGACAGGTAGAACAACCAATAATCTAACTGGCGCAAATATCACAACGCTGCAAAAATAAGGGGAAAAAGGCAGATGAAACTAAAATGGATAAAGGTTGATGTGCTACCATATTTGGACTATAGATAAATTAAACAAAGGGAAGATCTCCAAGAAATAGAGACCATAAACTGCAGAAGGATGAAATCTCTTTTGGGCGAATAATAAATCCATACAAAAAAATGGAAAACAAAGCGAGAAACCAAAATTTCATACCAACTAGATGTAAATCAACGTGCAATCAACTAAATAAAATTGTGAAATTTAGATGTGTGTACCTTGAGCGAAGGCGAAGGTTTCACTCTTGTTGTCCCATGCTTGTGCTCCATCCTGCTTCAGCTTACCAACCGGTAAGACCTCACCTGTACCTCCCAACCAACAATAGGGGTACTCTTCTCCCCCCTAAGCCTCCCGAGCCGCAAAGGGGCCACACACACAATACCAGAGAATTATAGCTTCCCAACTCACCTCGCAAGGTTGAGCTACTACTTGTTGTCTGAGCTAGGTATCCCCAACTCCCACAAGAAAGGTTCAGTCAAGATAAATTATGGCATCGTAACCTTACCATACCATACCTGATCCATACTCGTCCTCGGCCATCATTTTTATAGAGTTTCCTTAGTGATTAGTTTCCCAAACCATCATTAGATTATTTTTCTTAATTTAATTTGAAAAATCCTCCCCCATACACATGTCACCTAATCCCTTAGTTGCACCAGAAATCAATTTATTAATTAATTAAATTTTCCTATTTCCCTCACCCACCTAAAATTGTTCCTAAAAATGCTCTTCGACGTCCCTTTATTCCCTTACATTTCTTAAATGACTTACACCTTACTTAAAGCCTAGTTGAGTTCACAAATAGAAGGTTCCAAAGGTTAGATTCCCTACTAAGTTAGAATTTCCCTTTTTCTTATGTTTCCCCTTTTCTGCTTAGTTCAGATTTAGAAACTTTAGATAAAAAAAACAATTTATCCTTTTAATAATTTAATCCTCCATTAAAATTTTTACATTAATAATTAATGTTTGAATTTTCTTTACCCCCCTTCTTGTTACATGTCTATTTAGTTTTTTTTGTTAAAAGGATCTACTTAGACCTAGGTTTTAAATTCACTAGGTTGGAAACGGTTCTTAAGGGATAATTTTTTTATTAAACTTTCCTCATACCATCTTTCATTTTAAGGTCGACCGGGTCCTAAGGAGGAATATGTTTCTAGGCACTAGGTTTATTAACTTACCATAGTTAAAATCACGACGTCCCTTCAGGACGCACTACGTGCTCCAAGGATGCCACTCACATCTTTCTGTTTTATTTGCATGACGTGCCCTTCAAGATGCATTAAGTGCTCCAAGGGTGCCACTCACCTCTTGACTGAATTTGGTAGATTTCAAACCCCTAGAGTCAATACTCGGTCAACTGATGTTGGGGGAAACTAAGGTCCTCTAAGGAATAAGGACCCTGCCTTATTGCATGTCCCTTAGAATCATTGTGAACGACTGTCAAAGTTTGCCCTCATGGCATCATGGATATCTCCAACTAGGTAATTGTTAACCTATAGTTCGAGGCATGATGAGAGTGCTAGTAGGCTGCAGCAAGGCTTGTACCAAACCTCTCCCTCAATGTCTCTAGTTGTCATGCGTGACCCCTTTACTCCAAATGTGAGTCTGGTTGGAAAGCTATTGTTAGCCTACATCCATCAACGAAACATGTCAACTATAATAATCAACATCATATATCTACTCATACGTCACATGTGTAATATCAAAATATTCAAACCATAATAATCCACTCCCTGACTCGATCCAGAGTCCAAGGAGATCCATTGATGCCATCGGCATCCTCTAACATCTAGAGTCATGCACACTTAGGAGAAACGAGTCAATAACACCCGTCGATGTAAATATAGAAAAAATGACATATCAATAGATCCACAACATCTCCTAATCATAATCAAAACAACCAATCGTATAATGAACCGGATCACTTGCATGCAAGTGTCCTCAAATATTAAGTCCTCTTAGTGTGCACAAGAGAGGGATGTTACATACATGCCTTATTGTTTTAAACTTCATCCCTAAGTTTCACAATATGTAAGTGTCGAAATAAAGTGTATCACAATATCATATGTCTAGCTATCAAACACAAATGGAAACTACTGACGCATATCATATGTGTCCTCCCAGGTCGTTGAGTGGGGACTATAGTTGTCCCATTGGACCTTGACCTGATCTATTATTCGACACCATAGCTATTGAATTCGATGGTCCGCAATGCATATTTCCTCCATCGTGAGCACACCCTCATCTGATACCTACAAGGAACTCATGTCAATAACATGTGTAGGATCACTAACATAATGTCTCAAGACAGATACATGAAAACATCATGCATATGCCTTAAAGAATCAGGCAAGGCTAGTCGATAGGCCATGGACCCCTTCTTTTCCACAATATCGAAGGTTCCCACGAACCTAGGAGAGAGTTTATCACCCTTTCCAAACATGATTGAACTCTTATGTGGTTTCACTCACAAGAATATTTGATCGCCAAGTTCATAACTGCGGTCGACACAATACGCATCAACATAACTCTTCTGTCGATCCTGCGCTTCCTTTATCCTTTGTCTTATGGTTTTCATTTGGTCTTCCATTTCTTGGATCACTTCTGGTCCCACCAATACCCTATCCTCAAGATGATCCCAACTCAAAGGCATCCTACATGGTTGGATGTAAAGAAACTTGAAAGGCATCATCTTAATGTTGCCTTTATAACAATTGTTATAAGCAAATTATACCAGTGGCACAAATTCCTCCCAATTATTTTGTTGGTCCATAACGTACATATGAAACATATCCTCCAAGATTTGGTTTGTTCATTCGGTTTGCCCGTTTGTCTCCGGGTGATATGTGGTACTAAAGTAAAGTTGGGTTCCCAAGGCCTCTTGGAAACTAGTCCAAAATTGTCCTGTAAACATCGATCCTCTATCGGATATAATCTTCTTAGGCACACCATGCAACCTCACTATCTCGCTGATGAAAAATCTAGCTATGTCCGGTGCTTGATACCTCATACACACAGGAATAAAATGAGCAGTCTTCTTCAGAGTGTCAACTACTACAAAAATTGAGTCGTGTCTTCTTGTCGTCAGTGGCAATCCAATGATGAAATCCATCGAAATGACCTTCCATTTCGATTTCATAATAATGTGTGGTTGTAGTAATCCTGCTGTATGTCTATGTTTAGCCTTCACTTGTCGACATTCTAGACATCTTTCCACGTAGTTGACTATGTCCACCTTCATTCCTTTCCAGAAGAATAAGGGTTTAAGGTCTTCCCTCATCTTTGTGACTCCAGGATGAGACATGTACATTGATCTATGAGCCTCATTTAGGATCAAACTCCTCAACACATCATTGGCCAACACATAAATCTGATTATTAAATCTCAATAATCTATCATTGTCCATAGTAAATCCCTAAAATTTTCGTACCATCACTGTGTTTTGTCCAATAAAATCCTAGACCTCTTTGTACCAGTAATCCTCACACTGTAAAGTTAGAATATTTTCACATAGATTCGTTTGAAGGGGCATCACTGAAAATATGCATGGTCTCCGACTCAATGCATCAACCACTCTATTCATTGTTCCTTTTATGTAAGTAATCTCAAAATCGTACTCTTTAAGAAATTCCGACCAACTCCTTTGTTGCGCATTCATGTCGCTTTGCATAAAGATGTGTTGTAAACCACAATGGTTCATTTTTAGTTCAATTTTTCTCCAATAAGGTAGCGTCTCCATATTCTCAAGGTATAAACAATGGTTAACAGCTCCAAATCATGCATCGCATAGTTCTCCTCATGCCTTCTCAACTTTCTCGAGATGTAATCAATCACTCGAACATCTTTCATCAAGACTCCACCCAAGCCTTCCTCGCATGTGTTAGTGCATAAAAATAAACACTCATCCATGTTAGGGACCCTTAGTATCGGTTTTGTCATCAACAACTCTTTGAGCCTTCAAAATTCTTCTACACATTTCTCGGTCCAAATAAAATTCATGTTCTTCTTCTGCAATTCTGTAATCGGATTTTCTATCTTCAAAAAACCCTCGACGAATTGTCGATAGTATCCTCCCAAACCCATGAAGCTATGCACTTCTAGGACATTCATTGGTGCAGGACATTCCATAATAGCCTCAACCTTTGTTGGATCCACAATGATACCTTCGCCATAGATGACATGCCCTAAGTAGTGAATCTTCGATGGATAAAACAAGCATTTCAAAATCTTCTCAAAAACTTTGTTCTCTCTTAGACATTGTAGTACCAAGTGCAAGTGATCTTCATGCTCCTCCATCGTCTGAGAGTAAATCAAAATATTATCAATGAATACTTGGATGAACTTTTTCAGGTATTCATGGAACACCCCGTTCATCAAACTCATAAATACTCCTAGGGTGTTCGTTAGTCCAAACGGTAAAAAAATAAACTCATAATGCCCAAACGTCGTCTTAAAGGAGGTCTTAGGGATGTTATCCTCCTTGATTCGTAACTAGTGATACCCCGATCTTAAGTTGATCTTCAAAAAAAATGTTGCGCCTTTCATCTGATCAAACAGATTGTCAATCCTTGGCAATAGATATTGATTCTTGATCGCTTCCTTGTTCAATTGACAATAATTAATGTAGAGTCTCCTCAACCAATCCTTCTTCCATATGAAAATAACAGGCACACCCCACAGTGACACACTTGGACATATAAGTCCTAGGTCCAACAAATCCTTCAGTTTCATTTTCAACTCCTGTAATTCTGGGGTCGACATCCGATATGCATTCTTTCTATCGATGCAATTCCTGGTTTTAGGTCGATGGTAAATTCCAATTCCCTCTCAGGTGGAAACCCTGGCAACTCCTCTGGGAAGACATCCACAAAATATCATACTACCGAAAGGTTTTCTAGTCCTTCTGCCATGCCCTTTTCATTTAACGCAAGGATCACATAAAGCTTTCATCCATTGTGCATTCTCTTCCATAGTTGTAGGGAAGAGATGAACCTTAGGGAAATTCCCTTGTTCCTACCTACAATAACACATCTCTGGCCCTCATCATCAATCAAGCTCAATCGTTTCATCTTATGGTTGAGTATTTCCTCATGCAATTTCAACCAATCCATACTGATAACGACGTCATAAGACCCTAATATTGTGACATTAAGGTTGGCCCTAGTGACAAAATCTTCCAGTTTAAGGCTACATCATGTAAACTTCCCTCCAACCTTATGTTTGGCTCCTGAAGCCATTTCTACAATGCTAAACACGTCCTGATCAACTACCTTTACCTTAATTAATTTTAGCGTTGAACCTAAAATAAAACTCTCTATAGCACCTGAATCTATCAAAATACTAAGGGTCTAGTTAGTGACGTACCTAACATCTCGAGAACAGTCGACTAGTGCTCTTCCTGGAGGTTATTCACCACTGCATGAATCCCATGGGCCTTGCCCAAATATCCCATGGTAGTGGGTCCGAATAATCCAGATGCTCTAGTCCTCTCAAATGGACAATCATGCTGGTAATGTGGCTCTCCACATGTCCAACACCCTTTCTTTGATCCAATACTCATGGTACCTGAAGTAAAATTTGAAGGCCCACCGACCTAGAACCCTGGTCTGTTCTACTGAACAAGCCTAAACTGTTGTTGTTGCAGTTGACGTTGTTGCTGGTGTTGTGGTCCTCTGTAAGGAGTCTGTTGTTGAGGCATTGGTCGTTGAGGTGTAGTGAAATTCGATCCTCTCTGGGTGCCATGATATCCTATTGAATGTTTTAGCTGGTGTTTGATGCTGCTGTGCACTAAATGACACATCTCCCGCTGGTCACGCTGGAGTCCTTCTTTGACCCCCGCTGATAATATCCTCCTCTGCTATGAGGGACTTCTGGACAACATCATTCAAGGTTTGAAGCATCAAAATCCTCACCTTTGCACAAATGCTAACATTAAGTCCAAACACGAACTTGTTGACCTTAAGTTTCTTAGTATTTAGGTGTGAAGCATACCAAAGCAGCTTCATAAAATGGGCCTTGTACTCAAGCACCATATGACCACCCTGTCGTGAGGCATTGAACTCGTTGAGATGACACCTAATGAATTTCTCAGACAGATACCTCTCCTGTAACTGTTCCTCGAACAGTTCCCATGTCACATCTTTGATTTCCATGTTCAATTGCAGCATGAGCATCTTCCACCATAGAAGAGAAATCCCCTTCAGTTTAAATACTACCATGCAGACCTTCATGTTGGAGGTATAGCCGGGAAGTGCAAATCTCGTCGGCATATTCTCCAACCATGCCTCAGCGGTGGAACCGTACGAAGCACCAAAGAAATTAGGAAACTTAACCTTCTCAAGTTCATGGTGAATGCTACCATTACTAAATAGGGCACATGGTGGACCCTCAAGAGGTGATGATGCCCTGGCCTCATCTCTATCCAAACAACTAATCAGTGCCTCGGACATCTTGTGAAAGGACCTCATCAACCAAACCACATCGCCCACAACTATATGTTCCTACCTGACAACCTTTTAGTCTCCCTAGGAGTTAGACCCCTTGAGCATGGATTTTACTGGGGGTGTCACGCCTCCTCCCCTAGAACCCCGTTGCCTGCCTCCGCGATGTCCTCTAACCATGATTACCTGCATGAAATACAAATCAATCTAGTTAGCAACATTTTATAATCAAATATTTAATCACTAGAAGCCGTAGTGATCCCAATTCACAGGTCGAACTAGCTTTGATACCATATGTAATGAACCCCGTCATTACGACCACAAGCCTCACATAACAAGTGCAATTTTTTTTTTGTAGGAAGTAATAACGAAAATACATTCAAACATCTCAACACGACGATGAACAAAACACATGAAAATTGTGCATCAATAAACATAGCGACCTATCATACTAGCACATCATGCAACGAGAAGCAACACACGACATTCAATCAGACAAAGAATAAAAATGACTACCCTCCCTTCCTACCCTGCAAGGTTAGGACCTCCAGGACACATAAGCAATGCTCAAGCCCAGGTTCTCATCAATTTTGACCATTTAAGATCTCAAGGATGGTGATTTTTCTAAGGAAAAAGGAGGTGTCTACATCATGCCTCACACAAGAAATACAACACCTACTAAGCTAAAGCAACATCAATCAATCCAAACATAACATATGTAATGACACAGGTAGCTAGAACCCTCCTGACGAGGGGTAGATAATCATATTTACGTTACAAAATGAGTACAATCTTACTTATAAAAACAACATCATCCACATCGAGAGGCACATGATCCTAAGCCAGTTTTGATATGCACTTATCGATCAACACATGCAATGACTCAATCATAAGGTATCATGTCACCACATTGCGACAGAGGTGCCAGGGACCCATGCGCAAACAAAATAATTCTAAAACTTCAACCCAACATAAAATCCAACGTGCCTGAATTCCACTAGTACTGACATACATTATTACTGAAAGATGATGTTTTAAAGTTGTAAATAAAAAGAGAATGTGTTAAAAGTGAAGAACCTTGTAGTTTGCAAAATCATAGTCTACTTCTATATGCTTTTTTTTATTATTTCATTAAAAATTTCTTCACATTATAACAAGGTTTTTAGTAAATACTTTTACATATTACAAAACTAATATTGAATTGAAGAATTATAGATATGGAAAAGAAAAGAACTATAACAAAACATAATTTCTTGTAAATTGAAAGATAACGTTCTAAAATTACAAGTGAAAGGAGAATGTGTTAAAAATGAAGAACTTTATAGTTTGCAAAACTATAGCCCAACTTTTATCTCCCTTTTCATTATAGAAAAGTTTTGAGTCAAACATCCAAATAATTATAAACATTGATGACCTATTACCTTTATATCAAATAGGAAAAATGAATTTAGTATAGATGCGAATAAATAAGTATAAGACCAAATGTAAATTAAGCTTATAAAATCAATAACCACACTATGAAAAGAGAAACAAATTGGTTTTATCAACTTAAATAAAGTATTTTAATTATTGTTTTTGAAAAAAGTGCTCATATACAATGGTTAAAATATCACACTGCTTAACTTAAAATATAACTATGCTTTTCTTAATTTAGAAAAAATGTAACCATGTTTTTCCTAAAATATAAAATATATCAGTGCTTTTCTTAAAATATAACAAGGCTTAACTTTCTTAGTGAAATTTATAAAAAAAACAGAAAATCTATTAAAGGCAACTACAATCTTCATTGCCATTCCCTTGTTCTTCGACTTGGGGCCCTTTATAAACCACTAAAAAACTATTATATTCACTTATAATATATATTCCTTCTATGTGTTCATAAAATGATGTGTTGTTCTGAAACCATCGAATATTAAAGGCTGATTGTAATTTATACTGGCATTCACTTGTTCCTACTGTATGACGCTCTTCTAAACAATCAACGAAACAATTATAAATTACACTACCATTATGTGGTGTTTCTATAAATTCGCCTGGAATTGTTATTAGCAATAAATTACATTGTCATTATATGGCACGGTTACAAATTCACCCGTTCCCACGTTGCATTGTTCTAACAATCAAATACTAAAATCAATTAACATAGATTCCCACGTTGTTTCCATTCCACCATTCCCTAAGTAAAATCTAATCCCAATTTAGTTAACTACTATAAGGTAAGGCAATATAGCTTAAAAATTGTGATAATCCAAAATAAAAAAAAACTAGGAATAAAACTCAATTTCAGAACAATAAAACTGGGAAAGCGATTAAGTCTCCTAGCATACACTCGTTTCCAGAAAACTACAACCCGTACATTCTCTATCCACCACGTCAATGACAATAATTATCATTACTTCCAGAATCACTACTGCCCTAGGGTAATAAATCGCAATCAAATTTTTCCAATTCAAGGTGGAATGACAATGAAGGCAATGGCCTTATCACTGAGACAACAATAAGGACGTAGGGAACAACACGTCTCCACTTGCGGGAACAAGTCCAGTAAAACATTACACAAAACAACAAGACACAGTCAATATTTAAAACCCCCAGTCATGCTATCCAAAGATAATGTACAGGCCACAGAAAGTCGAGGCAATGATTCCAGGTAAAAACAATACACAGTCCTGAATTTAAATCCCCTTCACTCGTCCGTTACTAATGTACTCGCCACAAAATTCGAGGCAATAAATCCAGGGAAAAAACAATACATAGTCCCAAATTTTAAGTCGCAATACATGGATTATAAAAACATAATGCTTTGAGGTATGAAAATGAAGCACAACCCAACCTTTAATCGTAATTCAAGGATATATGGAAAAAACACATAACAGTTCCAGGTATGGAAACGATACCCAATCCCACTTTTAACCACAACACTTAAAAAGGGATTAAAAAAATTCCAGGTAGAGCTTTGTGTTCGGTGCTCAATCTCGCTTAATTCTATGCAAGCATCCAAGACAAGAATCATCCTTTCGGTGTCCAATGTATCCAGACAACCACCCAGTGCAAGGCTCCAAGGGAGAGTCCAAGAGGCCATGGGCAAAGAAGTTCACAATGGGCATCTTGATGCGTTCAAAAAAATAAAATTTAAAATCAATTAAAACTTATAAGGCACCAAGGGTTGCGCAAAAGTAAATAAGATCCCAGGCAAATTTAAAACCACAAGAGACAGGTAGAATAACCAATAATCTAACAGGCGCAACTATCACAGCATTAAAAAATAAGGGGAAGCAGGTAGACAAAACTGGAATGGATAAAGATTTATGCACTATCGGATTTAGACTACAGATAAATAAAACAAAGGGAAGCTCCTCAAGCAATAGAGACCATAAATTGCAGAAGGATGAAGTCTATCTTGGGAGAATCATAAAGCCATACAAAACAATGGACCACAAAGTGAGAAACCAAAATTTCATACTATCTAGATGTAAATCCGCATGCAATCAACTAAATAAATTTGCGAAATTTAGATGTGTGTACCTTGAGCGAAGGCAAAGGTTTCGTTGTTGTTGTCTCATGCTCGCGCTCCATCTCGCTTTGTCTTGCCAACCCTTGAGACCTCACCCATACCTCCCAGCCAACTCTAGGGGTACTCTTCTTCCCCCTGAGCCCCCCAAGCCGCAAAGCGGCCACACACACAATACCAGAGAATTCTAGCTTTCCATATCACCTCGCGAGGTTGATCTACCACTCGTTGTCCAATCTGGGTATCCCCAAGTCCCACAAGAAAATTTCAGTCAAGATAAATTTATGCAATGTAACCTTATGCATACCAAACCTGATCCATACTCCTCCTCTGCCATCTTTTTTATAGAGTTTCCTTAGTGATTAGTTTCCCAAACCCTTATTAGATTATTTTTATTAATTTAATTAGGAAAAACCTCCCCCGTACACATGTCACCCAATCCCTTAGTTGCACCATAAATCAATTTATTTATTAATTAAATTTTCCTATTTCCCTCACCCACCTAAAATCATTCCTACAAACTCTCATCAGTGTCCCTTTATTCCCTTACATTTATTATATGACTTACGCCTTACTTAAAGCCTAGTTGAGTTCACAAGTAGAAATTTCCAAAGGATAGATTCCCTACTAAGTTAGAATTTCCCTTTTTCTTAAGTTTCCCCTTTTGTGCTTACTTCAGATTTAGCAAGTTTAAATAAAAACAACAATTTATCTTTTTAATAATTTAATTGTCCAAATTTTTTCTTACATGAATAATTAATGTTTGAATTTTCTTTACCCCCCTTCTTGTTACATGTCTATATAGGTTTTTTTGTTAAAAGGTTCTACTTAGACCTAGGTTTTAAATTCACTAGGTTAGCGACAGTTCTTAAGGGAAAATTTTGTTATTAAACTTTACTCATACCATCATTTATTTTAAGGCCGAATGGGTCCTAAGGAGGCATAGTTTTCTAGGAACTACGTTTATTAACTTACCATAGTTAAAATCATGATGTGCCCTTCAAGATGCACTACGTGCTCCAAGGGTGCCTCTCACCTCTTTCTGTTTTATTTGCACGACGTTCCCTTCAAGATGCACTACGTGCTCCAAGTGTGCCACTCGCCTCTTGACTGAATTTGGTAGATTTTAAACCCCTAGAGTCAATACTCTACCAGGTTATCTTGTGGGAAACTAAGGGCCTCTAAGTAATAAGGACCCTGCCTTATTATGCATCCATTAGAATCATTATGGGTGACTGTCACAGTTTTCCCTCATGACATCGTGGATCTCTCGAACTAGGTAATCGTTAACCTGCAGTTCAAGCCATGGTGTGAGTGCTAGTAGGATGCAGTAGGGTTGTTGCCACACCTCTCACTCAATGTCTCTGGTTGTCGTGTGTGACTCATTTATTCCAAATGTGAGTTTGGTCAACAAGATATCATCATCCTACATCCATCAAAGAAACATGTCAGCTATAACAATCAACATCATATATCTAGTCATGTGTCACATCTGTAATATCAAAAACATTCAAACCATAACAGTCCATTCCCTAACTCGATTCGGAGTCCAAAGAGATCCATCGATGCCATCGAAATACTCTAACATCTGGAGTCCTGAACACTCAAGAGAACCTAGTCAAAATCACCTGTCGATGTAAATATAGAAAAATAAACATATAAACAGATCCACAACATCTCCTAATCATAATCAAAACAACCAATCGTATAATGAACTAGATCACTTGCACATAGGTGTCCTCAAAGAATAAGTCCACTCAGTGCGCACAAGAAAGGGATGTTACACATTGTAATTTTGGATATACACTCTGTGGAATATAGGGTTTTTGACTAGTCTTAAAACTATTCTTAAACAAGTGTTCCAGGTAAAATAGTCATAACTTATTAATATAGGATCAAAATTATGTGAGACCGATTTAAATAGAAATAGTAAATTATGTGTTAGATTGTGTTCGATCTTCACAATTAGATATCAAACATTGAATGTGTGGTATGATGTACAAGTTATCTCTCTAGAATAGCCTAGAATTCAGGAAGGTTTTGCATTTTCACTATAACTTATGTTCTAATAAGTTTCAAGCCCTAAAATTTATAAGATATGGATTAACTATCCCATGGTATCTATGGTTAAAATTTCAAACATTGGCTTGCAATAATTTAGTATATATTCTATGTGGAAGTCAACATTCCTTAATGGTCCTGAAATATGTTTCAAACAAGTCATCCTGGAATTTTTGTTATAAATTTTGTCTTGGGACTTTGCAGACTGTGAATTTTCCATTAGTTTGAAAATACATAGAAAAGTACCTCAAATAGAAATCTCAGAATCAAAAAGGGAAAATTGAGCTCGTGGTGCATCTCATAAAATTTTCCATTAGTTTGAAAATACATAGAAAAGTACCTCAAATAGAAATCTCAAAATCAAAAAGGGAAAATTGAGCTCGTGGTGCATCTCATAAGTTTGCATATTTGAGGTAAAATTTTGAGTACATTTGTATGCGGAGTTGAGAAGGGATGTTGGGGTTTCTATGTGCACCCAGTTTCTAAGTGGACTGAGTTTGATGTTGTTGAGGCTGAGGAAGTTCTACAAGTCTATAAGATAGTGCACTAGGTCCTCTATAATTTACAGGTATATTTGTATGCAAGTTTTGAGAGTTACATGTTGGTGATGTTATGGTGCATGGTTGAGGCATGTCTTTGGTATCTTGTTGATATATTGGCACATGCTTGAGGAACATCTTATGTACATGCTGTGAGACATATTTATGGTACAAGTTGTGGTGCATGGTATGGTACATGTTTTGGTACATGGTTGATGTACATGGTATGGTACATGGTTGGTGTACATGGTATGGTGATGGTTTTGGTATCCATGTGAGTGGATCTAGTTATATATGGTTGATGATGGTATATCAATGACATAAACAGTGAAGACGTCACTGACAGGGACAATGACAGGTTGGATGATCAGTTGATCATTAGTAATAGGTTGATGTGACAATGACAATGATAGGTTGGATGACAGGTTGATGAGAAAGTGGCCATGACAGTATCAATGTGTTGATGGCCAAAAATGACCATGTTCAAAATTATAAGGAGATCACCCGGTTAGGGTCCCAATTAGTCCCTTGTTCATTTGGAATGGTGATTCTGACTGGTTCTATGGGTCTCCATCTACCCCTATCCTAAGACTAGCCTAATCTAATGTTAATCTAATGAGGACTATATATATATACACACACAACCTTCTATCTGCTAATGTATAATGTTTTACCTACTTTCATCAATAGAAATAAGGAAAGGGGTTACTCTCTTGCAACATGCTTGCAAGAAATCAACCATAAGGCTGACATAAGGGATCAACTATGCCACATTGGATTTTGCTCCTATGAAAGGATACTTTATGGAATAAAATGCAAATGCAGCTTTAATCTATTATGCAAGTTAACAAAAAGGAAAACCTATCTTAATCATGAGAAGGATAGCCTTACTCCTAATCAAGAGAAATTGTATCTAATAAGAACAGGGGAGGACTGTAATTGTAATTTGAGTTAAGATGGACCTACAAATCATCAAAATAGTTCAAGGATTTATAGGTTGTTCAATCAAATACACAGTGAAATAATTTTGATAAATAGATATAAAAAAACTCATGTATATACCCAAATACAATCATGTAAAATGAATTCATTGTGAGATTTATATTGAACTAATGAAATAGTTCATTTTAATCCAATATAAAGGAAATAAGGACAATTTTGAAGATTATCAATAAATAGTTATTAATCACTACAAACTAATCTCCATGAAATCATATTCAATCTTGGTTAAAATCATGTACAACCATGCAAAGATAGATTTAGACAAAGAATTCACCAACATAAAACAAATGAGATCAAAAATAGTGCTCATATCAATTGATAATACACTAGTGAAACATAATTCAAACTAAAATGAAAAAAATCATCAAATAAATAAGTCTGGAAAATCAAATACAACAATGTAATGAAATGAAAACTTATTATTATTAGCTCCAAAAGTTGTCATATAGTCCTCTCTAGTTTCAGATATGGAACCCCCATTAAACATGAATAAGCAAGGTTTTATACATTCATTTTTCCTATAGGTCGAATCCCCCTTGAGTCATCCAAAACTTTCTCAACAATCAACTAAATAATTCTGAACAAAATCAACTACAGAATTCACAAAATGTTAATTTTGGACAGAACCTTCCCAAAAAATGAATCATATATTCCAAACGGTTTCATTTCGTCACAAATACTTTTAGGATAAGGTAAATTAGAATGTTTATGAAATGGGTTTTAAACGCTTTGAATAGATTCCTCACTGATCACCCAAACATTGACCTGGAAAATTGCTTCCAGTGAGTTGGCATAACAACAAATCTAGTCTACCTCTTTTTTGATATGATTTCTCCGCAAAAAATGAGTTTCTTGGTGATTCCTCTCATCATAAGGTAAATGAACATGTTTATGAAGTGGGTTTTCATCCGTTTCTCAAGATTCCTCTTGGTTTTCGCATACTGTAAGTTTGCAGTTAGCGTCCTGAAATTGACCCGAAATCTAATTCGACTCACTCAGATCATTATTTCTCCAAATATATTCACCTTATGAAAAAATACTTTATGTGTTAAGTAAATTTTATTGTTTCTGAAGTGGGTTTCAAATCTTTTCTTCAAATGATTCACTGTTTGGATGGGATTGAATCTACAAAATTGCCTCCTGAAGATTGGTGTGTTTCCAATCTAGGAAAATCCATGACACTCCAATCATTATTTCTCCCAATATGTTCACTTTATGAGGAAATCCTTTGGAGGTTAAGTAAATAGACCCAGTTTGAAAGTGGGTTTTCAACCGTTTGAGTATATTTATCACCGTTTTCTCATAAAGGAATATGGAATATCCTCTCCTGAAACTGATACAAATCTTCCAATAGATGTTGTCCAATCATTACACCTTGAATAGTTTTCACCAAATGGACTATTTTGGAGACTATAGTTGAACTATGGGTCTGTAATAGACACTTATAAAATAAAAATAAAAAAATTCATAAAAAAAATCTATTAAAAGATGAACTACAAGATCTCCAAATCTTAATTAACCAAAATTAATAAAATCAAATCTGATTGATATCACACTTTCTAGATAAAGTATAAATATATAACTTAATTGAACATTGTGTTTTTAAATTGATGATATTATACAAGTTTGAGGAAATTAACTCCAAAATAATTATCAATCACTCAATTTTCAATAAAATGATATAAAAATATTCATCATAATCATATTTTAAATTTCATGCTTAAAATAATGAAATTTGAAACATTAAAAATAATCGAAATTAAAGTAAACACGAGGAATTAACATTAGGAGCATCCTCGACATTAACGAATTTGTGATGATGTCTAAATGTCTAGTGAAAAGAAAACAATCCATTTTATAATAAAACCAATCAAATAAGACAAATTCAAACAAAAATAAAGGGAGAAATGACATTAAAATAAAAGGGGACCCTAATTTTCAATCAACCATAGAAGAAAATAAAGGGGGGCTTGTTTGCCACAACAATTGGCAATACCCAGGGAAGAAGCAGTCATCTTTGGTTAAGATAATAGAACCAAATTTACTAAATATTGAAAAGAAAGATTTCAAAAATTTCTCACACTCAAAAATATTTCGAAAGGTCCCACATAAGACAAAATCAAAGAAAAATAATATTTTAAAGATGAAATTACTTGAATGCCCAATTCCAAAATAGTGAATCCAAATATAGATAAATATTTATTAACCTTTAATTACATCTCTACTATTGGATAATCATAATAGCTAGGAGGCTATTAGATATTAGTATGCATCTGTTATAAAATTATCTATTTTCTTAACATTGTTTCGCTGCCAGTAGGCCTGTTCAGTACCCCGAAGAGGTTGTCTCAATACCATGCATGTATTTACTCACTTCCAATGAGCCTGTTCAGTACCCTGGCGGGTTTGCATACATTTCCAACACAAATGTTCTTTCAAATCTCGTATGACACCCTTTTAATAAATGTATTTGGATAAAAAAAAATTAGGAATTAGGTGAAGAGAGCAAGGTGGTACAAAAGGATTTTACTTAAAGGAATGGATGTGATTTCGATTGATTTTTACCCATTAGTCTTCTCTTTATCTACCAAAGTAAAGGAATTAATTGGATCATAAACAGGTTAGTATTAATTGGAATTAATTGGATCTAGCAAAGAGTTGTCAATATTAAAAAATAAACTTGCATCACTATTTACATTAATGATACACGATAACTGGGATTGATTCACAAGAGGTTTGTTTTCACAAGTCTCATAAAATTTAAAAGAAGTAAGATAATGTACTTGCGAAAAACAATCATGATCATGACAATTCAAAATAACTTGATCACCATATGCATTGTAAACTGGAATGGTCCCTTGATCATTGAAATCATTATAAATTTGATGTGAGTTTTTTCGAAAAATTTATAAATTAAGATCTCTCACATTTTCGAATATAGATTGACCTGATAGATTAGGAATGTGAGAGCCTAACATAACCATCACCAAAGGGTGAAGTGTCTCAACATTCTCAATTCTCAAGTCGTCATTATTAATGACTTCAACTTCTTTATTTGTAAATGTTAAATCTGAATAAGAAGAATGATCAAAATAATATTTGTAATATTCCTCAGAGATGTTGGATGAATATTTCATTAATAATTCATTATTCTGACCCATGCTAGGAGACAATTCGTTGTATGTTAAATTTTCAATAGTTCGTTTATTTTCTAGAAAAATATTCATATATAGAGAAACTATTAAACTATTATCAAACAAGTTCAATTTATTAAATAGATCAGGGTATGAATCATAATGACTATTGGAACAGATGAGGTGAAAAGCTTCCCTTTCTACAAAATAGTCATTAAAATTACAATTTAATTCCCAAATTTCAATTTATGTTACTCCATTAATATTCATGATACATAAGTCAGATTTAATATTATTAGAATTGGTTTTAGAATTATTATTATTGAATTCCTGAAAATTATGATTAAAATACTCTGAATTATGTAATTGCAATTCATGAACAAAATTTGAAAAATTAGAGGACTCTGTTGTAAGAAGCATGCTACTCAAAGAAAAATTTGTTGATTGTTGGACTTCTTCTTTAACATTATCAGGATTAGAAACCGTCATATTCATATTTTCCTAAGTCTGTTTATTATCTATTTCAACATTATTTTCATGAATAGAGTCAACAATGTTTTCATCAACAACATTAAATTGATTACGAGCAATAGAATCTTCTTGTTCATGATGATTATTAGAAATACAAGAGAACAAATGTGTTGAAACCATCCTGTTAATTCAAATCTAATTTTCAATTTTAAATTGTAAATAAATTAATTTAAATTGAATGAGAAAATCATTAAAAGACTCACCTTCAAATCTATCAAGTGTTTCAAGTTGATCACAAACCTTGTCATAATCGTAGTTCAAAAACGCATGGAATAACATACTTGTGAACTGGTCCCAACTATCTACATAGGCAACTGGAAATGAAAGACACCAGTCTTTGGACCAATCTGTCAATGTAAGAGGAAAATATTGCATGTAACACCATCATCAATATCATGATTTTTACAATTCAAAACAAATTGATGAACGTGATGAAAAGTAGAAGAATTAGATTCACCATTCAATTTTACCTTTGATAAGTAATTTACTACCTTAGTTGTAGTGGTTGATGCACGAACAGATATACAACTCCATATGGGAAGTTTAGAGGAGTCCATTAAAAATAAATGAAAGAATTCAAAACAATAGCTCAAACAAGACTCAAATTATCATGCACACTCGTCGGTGGCCCTCCTTCTAGTGCAAAAAATGTCGATGGCTAAAAATGACCATGTTCAACATTATAACAAGATCACCCGGTCAGGGCTCCAATTACACCCTTATCTGTTTGGGATGGTGATTCTAACCGGTTCTATGGGTCTCCAGTTAGCCTTGTCCTAAGACTAGCGTAATCTAATGTTAATCTAATCAAGACTATTATATATATATACAAAGATATATACAAAACCTTCTATTTTCTAATGTATATTGTTACTTGATTTTATCAACAGACAGAAGAAAATGGATTACTCTCTTGCAACGTGCTTGAGCGAAATCAACCCTAAAAATGGCACAAGGGATCAACTACGCCACACTAGATTTTTCTCCCGCGAAGGAGACTTTATGGACTAAAATGAAAATGTAGCTTTAATCTATTATGCAAGTTAACAAAAAGGAAAACCTATCTTAATCAGGAGAAGGATAGCCTTACTCCTAATAAAGTGTATCTAATAAGAAGAGGGAAGGAATGTAATTGTAATTGGGTTTAAGATGGACCTACAAATCATCAAAATAGTTCAAGGATTTATAAGTTGTTCACTCAAATACACAATGAAATAATTCTGATAAATAGATATAAAAACACTCATGTATATACCCAAATACATTCATGTAAAATGAATTCATTATGAGATTTATATTGAACTAATGAAATGGTTGATTTTAATCAAATATAAAGGAAATCAATACAAGTTTTAAAATAATCAATAAATAGTTATTAATCACTACAAACTAATCTCCATGAAATCATATTCAATCTTGGTTCAAATCCTATGCATCCCTGCAAAGATAGCTTTAAACAAAGAATTCACCAAAATAAAATAAACGATATCAACAATACTTCTCATATCAATTATCAATACACTAATGAATCAAAATTCAAACTAGAAAGAAAACTATCATCAAAGAAATAAGTCTGCAAAATCAAATACAACAGTGTAATGAAATGAAAACGTATTATTATTAGCTCCAAACGTTGTCATATATTCCTCTCCAGTTTCAGATCTGGAACCCCCATTACACATAAATAAATAGAGTTTTATACATTCATTTTTCCTATAGGTCGAATCCCCCTTGAGTCATCCAAAACTTGCTCAACGATCAACTAAAGAATTTGAAACAAAATCAACTACAGAATTTGCAAAATGCTAATTATCGACAGAACCTTCCCAAAACATGGATCATATCTTCCAAACAAATTAACCACTTCCCAAATCCTTTTAGGATAAGGTAAATGGGCATGTTTTTGAAGTGGGTTTTGAACCCTTTGAAGAGATACCTCACCGATTGCTCGAAAATTGACCTGTAAAATTTCTTCATGTGAGTTGGCATAACCAAAAATATGGTCCACCTCCTTCTTGATAATATTTCTCCCAAACGGTTGCGTTTTTGGGTGATTCCTTTCAGGATAAGGTCACTGACCCTATTTTTGAAGTGATTTTTCAACTATTTCTCAAGATTCCTCTTGGTTTTCTCATGATATAAGTTTGAAGTTGGCCTTTTGAAATTGACCCGAAATCTAATCCAACTCACTGAGATCATTATTTATTCAAGCATGTTCCCTTTTCGAGAAACGTCTATGTAGGTTAAGTAAATTGCATTTTTTGGAAGTGGGTTTCAAACCATTTCCTCAAATTATTCACCGTTTGGTCGAGATTGAATCTACAAATTTGCCTCATGAAGATCGATGCATTTCCAATCTCGAAGAATCCAACTCACTTCGATCATGATTTCTCCCAACATCTTCACTTGATGAGAAAATACTTTGGAGGTTAATTAAATCGACCCATTTTGGAAGTTGGTTTTCAACTATTTGAATATATTCCTCACTATTTTCTCATAAAGGGATCCAGAAGATCCTCTCTTGAAACTGATACAAATTTGCTAATAGATGTTGTCCAATCATTACACCTTGAGTAATTTTAATTGAATGAACAATTTTGGATACTTTAGTTGAATTGCAAATCTGTAATAGACATCTATAACACAAAATAAATTAAATTCATAACAAAAATCTATTAAAAGATGAACTACAAGATATCCAAATATTAATTAACCAAAATTAACAAAATCAAATCTAATTGATATCACACTTTCTAGATAAAGCATAAATGTATAACTTAACTGGACATTATGTTTTGAAATTGAGGATATTATGCAAATTTGAGGAAATTAAATCCAAAATAATTAACAATCACTCAATTTTTTATAAAATGATATAAAAATATTCCTCATAATCATATTTTAAATTTAATGCCTAAAATAATGAAATTTGAAATATTAAAAATAATCGAAATTAAAGTAAACACAAGGAATTAACATTAGGATCATCCTAATCATTAATCGATTTGTGATGTTGTTTGAATGTCCAGTGAAAAGAAAACAATCCATTTCATAAGAAAACCAATCAAATAAGGCAAATTCAAACAAAAATAAAGGGAGAATCAACATTAAAATAAAAGGGACCATAATTTTCAATCAACCATAGAAGAAAATAAAATGGGGGTTGTTTGCCACAATACAGTGGTAGTGATAGGTTGAGTCTACACTTATATTTTAGGGAAATGGGATGGGGAAGGGAAATGGGTTGCATCCTCCTTTCTGTTGGTGTTGCAGAACACATGGAGTTAGAACTTCCTTTAGGTTGGAGCCTGTAAATAAAGGGGTCGTAGCCTCCTTATGGTTGGAGCCAGAGAACACAGGGAGTTGTAAATTCCTTCAGGTTGGAGCCTGTAAACTAGGGGGTTGGATTATACTTCTATTTGTATATGGATAATTCGAGGAGTTTTAGCTTCCTTCAGATTGGAGCCTCTAAATAGGGGGTTGGAGTCTCCTTCCAGTTGATGCTGGAGAATTGGGAAGTCGGTGCTTCCTATGAATGTATTCTTGATATATATAAGAAATCATTCCATGGTGTTCTCCCATTTGGGTTTCCACGTAAATTTTGGTGTACTATGTGTCTTTGGTTGTTTATTATGGACTTATGAATGATATTGTTTATGATTCAATGATATAATGAATGCATAAGTGATAAAATGTTGAATACTACTGATAAAGTTGAAGGTTATATATATTGTGATTGAAAGTGGTAAAAAGTGTTCATACTGATTCACCCCCCCTTCTCTGAGTATTAAAAAAATTGGTTTCAGAGCAGGTCCTTTAAGAAAACAGTTTAACCACTAGAAGGAAGATCATGGGGCACACTAATATTAGAGTACCATAGTTTGATGGAAAAAACTATGACTTCTGGAGCAGAAGGATGATAGCATATGTACAAGCACAAGGATTTTATGTTTGGAAATCAATAGTTGTTAGGATCCAATCCTAACCCCTCTCCATGGGTCATTAGTTAGAAATATATGTTTTCTACGTAATAAAGGATAACATTATTTAATAACGACTAATAAATAAATGAGAATAAGTCAATGTAAGTAGACCTAATAGAAGCTTCCACTTCTAGAAATATCTTCCTCTAGAAGTTTCCTTAGAAGGTAGAATTTGTATAAATAAGTGTAGGAAGCATGGGTGAAGTTTTTCTTTGATATTATTGTAATATAGGTCTACTCTGTTGGATATTTCCCCCTCGAAGAGGCAATTGCACATTGTTATAATTAATAAAGGTGCTCTTTCTAGTGTTATTCTGGTATTATTCTGATATTGTTCTAGATATATCATTGTTTTTCCTCTATTTCTTGCTCAATATTTTTATTTTGCATATTATATTATATATGGAATATTGAAAGTGGTATCAGAGATCTTTCCAGGGCACGACTTGTGGGGTAATTTTTTTTTTAGGGTAGATACGTATTTTGACATCTTTAAGCTACATATATCTGTCATTACATGCATAAACTCGTGTTAGTAGATTCATACACATAGGAAATACAAGTTGTTTTTAAGTGCACATTTGTTGGCCACCCTTGTAAACCCTGTCGGTGCCCCTTCAAGTGGTAGCACATCAAACAACACATATATACAGATCGACCTAGGAATTATGAAGCCCTCCATAGATAAACCAATCGCCCACTTGTAGTGTCACCAAGAAAAACACTCAGGAAGATACTCTCTTGTACCTGGGTAGTCGGGTAATATGGCTAAGGATAAGGTCTATCCTCCTTAGTTGGTTCCTTGCAATATTGGGTCGAGTACTACTGTTGGATTTCTCACTTATATCAAAGAGATATAGCACAGGGAAAACCCTTGTCTGTAGAACCCTTTAATCCCCTAACCCTTGGTAAAACAAAACCAACATAACTAACCAGGTATATTGATGTGCAACTATTTCTACTGCATTTCGGTTGCAAAATTCCTACACATTTCTTCATATTAAGAATTTTTCCATTGCAACAATACAATATTATTCATCTCAGAGTATAAATCCACAGGAGTTAAAAAAAAAAATTGGGGCTTGCCATCACCCTTATTTGTAACCTATACCATTTCATTCCTTTCTTCATTTTGATCACAGTGGTACCCTTCACTTTTAATCCTTTTTTTGATGGTCCCACCCCTTTACACGACGCCCTTATTTGACACCTATCCCATTGGATTCCTCTTTTTGCACCGATTACTCTCGTACCTATCAAATTTTGTGACCCATATTTTCCTCCCGACCCCTCACTGGATACCCAATCCTCCACCATTCCTACTACCCGCTCTGAGATCCTCATTGACTTGGATTTTAGGAAAACATCCATAGAGGAAGACCTTAAATCCATCAAGGTATACCGACAATCACTCTCCCAACAACTAGAAGAGTTGCTGCAAAACTTTAAGGGTAAGAATGTTGAGTACATTCCATCTAACCCATAGTATTCTCAGCATGACCATACTCAGTCATCCAACTCCCCTTGGGGGCTTACACCCTCTTGGAATAATGTTCCCAAAATTAACATGCATAAATTGGATGGTTCTAACCCAGTTGGGTGGGTATCTTAAATGAAATAATACTTTTTCTTCCATGATATTTAGGATGATGAGACCAAACTCCATGTTGGGTTTCTATACCTAGATAAAGAACTGTGGCAATGGTGGCAGTGGCATAAGAAGTGTTATCCACGATTCCCCACTTGGAGCATGTTCACCAAAGAAATTTGTGCATGTTTTGATTGTGAATCTCATTGTTTTGGAAATCTCAGAAAGCTACGCCAAACTGGATCAATATCAGACTTCAAAAAAACATTTGAATAGTTGGATATCGGAACTGAGGGATTATCTAATGAATTTTACCTTGAATTTTTCATCAGTGTCTTAAAGGATACCATCAAGGCTCATGTGAGTATGCATCATCCTACTACCTGGTTGCAGGCATGTCAATTATCTAGGGAAGCAATGACCATCCTTCAGGCACCATCCTTGAAGGCTCCATTTTCCAATCATCCTCACCTAGGGGCCACCCGAACTCCAACACAAAACTTGAAGATCCAAAAGGTCTCTCCATTCGAAATGGAGGAATGATGAAATCAGGGACTTTGCTACTATTGTAATAAAAAGTATATAATAGGGCATAAATGTTGAGAAAACAAATTCTTAAAAATGGATGCATCATCTTCCTCTTCCTATGAAAACATCCCATCATATGAAGCTCCAAACCCAGAGAAGTATATTTCTAGTGATCATGCTAAATATCCATTTGTTAATCCTATAACCTCACTGGAACTAGTCATTTCACTTCATGCACTTTCAGGTATCTTGGCTCTGTAGACATTGAAGATAAAGGGATACACAAAAAATAGACCAGTTGTGGTATTGATTGATAGTGGTAGAAACCACAATTTTATTCATCGAAGGCTTGATGATGAGCTCCATTGCTTTGTCTGCCCTGTTTCTAATTTCCATATTCTCATTTCTAATGGGGGTAATCTGAAGTATGGGGGGCACTATGCAAATGTCAAACTACAAATGGGTGTTTATCATTTGAAAACACACATGTTCTCTATTACCATGGGTGGTTGTGATATTGTATTGGGTGTGAAATGGCTTCACACTTTGGGACCAATCACAATGGATTATCAAGAATTATATATGATATTTCACAAAGATGCTCACTCATATACCCTTTGAGGTCTCCAAGCGGGATCTCCTAAAATCATCATCTCTCAAAGGATGGGAAAATTGTTGAAGAAAGGATACCATGGTGTGATTTCTCAATTTAATGCCATCCAGGTCACTGAACAGACCTCACAGATAGTTCCTCCTATCCTGCAACTTATTTTGTACAAGTACCCAAAGGTCTTTGAGTTACCCACTACCTTACCTCCATCCAGAGGTGAGCATGATCATAACATCCCTCTCCTTCCAAGAAGTCAACCACCCAATTTAAGACACTACATATATCCATTTGCTAAAAAAAATGGAATCAAAAAGATGGAACAAGAATTACTCGAGGTGGGTGTGATTATCCATAGTACAAGCCCATATTATTCACCAGTACTGATGGTATTGAAGAAAGAAGGTACTTGGCACATGTGTCCTAATTTTTAGGCCCTAAATAAACTGACCATCGAAGATAAGTTTCACATTCCGATCATTGATGATCTATTGGATGAACTCCAAGGGGCCTGTGCCTTCACCAAATTGGACATTCGCTCTGGCTATCACTAGATTAGGATGAAGGAGGACAATATTCCGAATAATTCTTCCATAACTCATGAAGGACATTATGAATTCTTGGTCATGCCTTTTGGCCTATGCAATGCTCCATCCAGCTTCCAAAGTCTTATGAATAAATTGTTGAAACCTTACCTTCAGCAGTTTGTCCTGGTTTTCTTTGATGACATCCTCATTTACATCCACACTTGGGATATCCACTTTGTTCATGTGGAAAAATATCTTCATTTTCTACAGGGAAACCAATGTTTTGTAAAAAATACCAAATGTTCCCTTAGAGCTAGTGAAGTGGAGTACTTGGGACACATTGTGAGTCATGATAACGTAAAAGTGGACCCCAAAAAGATACAAGCTATGAAAGAGTGGTTGTGACCCACGAACTTAAAATTATTATGGGATTTTCTTGGTCTCACATGCTATTACCGGAAATTTTTCCACCATTATGGAAAAATTTCTAAGCTATTGACTGACCTTCTCAAAAACAACGCATTTCATTAGAAAACTGAGATGGAGCAAGACTTCATTGAGTTATAGAGAGCCATGTGCGCTACTCTTTTCTCAACATTTCCTGACTTCAACAAAACTTTTTTGGTGGAATCAAATTCTTTAGGAACTAGTATAGGCGCAGTCCTCACCCAAGAGGGCCGACCTGTAGCCTTTACTAGCCAAGCTTTGAATGGCCGCAACCTAGGTAGATCCACTTATGAAAAATATGTTTTGGCCATTCTATATGTGGTGCACACATGAAGGCCCTACCTTTTGGGAAATCATTTCCAGATCAAAACATATCACCATATTCTGAAGCATTTTTTGGAGCATAGGTTATACTCCCCTGAAAAAAACAAGTGGCTAACTAAAATGTTGGGTTATGACTATGAAATCATATATAAAAAAGGCAAAGACAATATAGTGGTTGATTCTTTGTCACAACAACATCAGGATTATGGCACCCTCTTTGCATTATCCTTAGCAGTCCCTAATTGGATTGAGAATGCATGCCAGAAGTGGCTCACACACCTGACTATCTACAAGATAATTCGACGTCTTCGGGAGGACCCTAATCCTCCCACTAGATACATCTAGTAGGACAATACTCTCTGATATAAGGATTTTCTGGTTCTATCACCCTCTTCAACACTGAAGCCGTGGATCTTAACATAGTTGCACTCCTCAACCATTGCAAGTCACTCAAGATTCTAAAAGACCTATTCTCATGCCTTTCATCCTTTTTTTTGGCCAACCATGAAGAAGGATACACTTCAATTTGTTACTGAATGTGAGGTGTACCAATGTAATAAACGTGAAACTGTCAAGTCGTAAGGGGTTCTACAACCGCTACCCATTATAGCTTCAATGTGGATAGACATCTCCATGGATTTATAGTGGGACTTCCTAAAGATAGGAACAAATTGGTAATCATGGTGGTGGTTGATCGCCTATCCAAATATTCTCATTTTTGTGCTTTACCTCACCCTTTCATAGTTACATTTGTTGCACAAGTTTTCCTTGATCATATTTTCAAGTTGCATAGCATGTCAACCTCTATTGTATATGATCATGACCTCACTTTCACTAGCACCTTTTGGAAGTATTTGTTTAAATTGCAGGACACTCAACTAAACATGAGCATAACCTATCACCCCCATTCTGATGGAAAAATGGAAGTGGTCAACAAATATTTGGAAACCTACTTATGGTGCTTTTCTTCAGACAGACAACACTGTGGGTGAAATGGATTCCCTTGGTAGAATGGTGGTACAATACTTCCTATCACACGACCACTAAAATGACCCCATATGAAGTAGTGTATGGACAATAGCCTCTGACAATGACTACCTATATTCTAGACTCATCCAAGGTTCAATCTATTGATACCATTTTGCAAGGTCGCGCAAACACCATCGCAACTCTGAAGGATAATCTCCAACTGGCCAAAAATCACATGAAGCAATAGGCTGACCACCATCATTCTGAAAGGGCTTTTCAAGAATGGGATCAGGTGTTTCTTTGACTACAACCTTACAATAAAACATCTCTCAAATATCAAGTACATCATAATTTGGTACCTAAGTTTTATGGGCCCTACCATATCATCAAGCGTATTTTATCAGTAGCTTACAAATTGGCTCTTATGGATACCTCCAAAATCCATCCAGTGTTTCATGTTTCCTATCTAAAGAAAGTGGTGGGACATAATTTCCAAGTTCAAACCATCCGGCCAAAATTAGAAGAAGAGGGTTTCCTATGGTTCCAACCCAGATTAGTCTTCAACAACTGATAACATCAGCTACGTGGTCGAACCATCAATGAAGTGTTTCTCAAATGGAAGGACACATCACTAGAAGATGTGACCTAAGAAACAACAACCATAATTCAATGCACCTACAACCTTGAGGACGAGGCTACTTTTGAAGGGTGAGGGCATGTTAGGATCCAATCCTAACCCCTATCTATGGGTCATTAGTTATAAGGATATGTTTTCTATGTAATAAAGGCCAACATTAGTTAATAAGGCCTAATAAATAAATGAGAATAAGTCAACGTAAAAAGAGATAATATAAGCTTCTTCTTCTAGAAATATCTTCCTCTATAAGTTTACTTAGAAGGTAGAATTAGTATAAATAAGTGTAGGATGCATGGGTGAAGTTTTTCTTGGATATTATTGTAATAGAGATATGATTTGCTCGAGGTTTCCCCCTCGAAGAGGCAAGTGAACATTGCTATCATTAATAAAGGTGCTCTTTCTGGTGTTATTCTAGTATTATTCTGATATTGTTCTGGATATATCATTGTTGTTCTTCTATTTCTTGCTCAATATTTATGTTTTGCATATTAAATTATATATGGAATATTACAATACTAGAAAGATACAGAGAGCCTACCACTCCCCTAATAGATAACGATGGAAATAAACTCAGTCAAAACAATTCAAGGGATAAAAATGCTATCCTTGAGATCCTGGTTGATTCAGTATATGTCAAGGTTATGCATTGTGATTCTGCAAAGGAGACTTCATACAAAATTCAGAATGTTTACGAAGGAGATTCCAAAGTCAAGGTGACCAAGCTTCAGACTTATAGTCGTTAATTTGAATAGTTGAAAATGAAAGAAGATGAAGAAATTGAAGCTTAATTTTTATGAGTTGATGAAACAGTGAATGTGATTAAAGGATTGGGAGAAGAAATTGAAGAATATATGATTGTTCAAAAGGCACTAAGATATCTTCCAATGATATTTGATCCTAATATATCATCTTTAGAAGAAATAACATATATTGATATGTTGAGCATGTATGAGCTACATGGAATATTTACATCTTATGAAATGAGAATAAAACAGGAGAACCCATCCAAGAAGGAAGTGACTTTCGAAACATCCAAACAAACAAAGAAGAAGAAAAAAAACAAGTCAAAGATAAATTGCAACGGAAATGATGATTCATACAAAGATGAAGAAATAGCCAACTTCGTAGAAACTAAAACTCTTTCCTTCCACCCTCAAATACTCTGCACTAAGATGGTTCATGGGGTTGGGAGAATCTAGTATTAGGTCTTGGGAAGCCATGAAAGACATCTTTCTTAAGAAGTACCAAGACTGCTGCAAGACCAAAGAGTCTCGTAATGACATCTTTAAAATCCAACAATTAGAAGATGAGACCCTCGAAGATTATATGGAAAGATTTGGTTACATCTCCCAGAAGTCAAAATACCATGACCTCCCAGAGGATGCAATTAGGGCTATTTTCCTTAAGGGAATTTCAAAAGAATATCTAGAGATTCTTAACCTGATGGCATCAGGTGACATCTCTCATAAAACTTTTGTTGAAATGTGTGAAATGTGTAAAAATTATTCAAGGAGTAGAGCCAAAATAGGAAAGAATGTTCGGGACCCTTACAATAGAATCTTAAAACCAGTTAGTTCAGATGGTATCACAAGAGAAGAGATAGGGAACATTTTAGAGAAATTCAAGACAAACATCTTAAGCACAATAGGTTCCCAGTTGGACACCCTAAAAATAAAAAAGAAACAAGAGGAGGAAAATGCAACAATGAGCATATATTGCCCAAGATGCAGGAGGAAGCATTCCTCAAGGGAATGCCCATTAGATAACATTTCAGTTTGCGGCTTCTGTACAGAAGACCATGTGACTCAAAAATGTCCATCATTGACCGATTTATTAGCCATATATAGGAGTGGAGATCTTGGGGAGTCTTCTTATGCACCTAGGAGGCCATGGCAGCCTAGGAATCAACCCACATACCTAGATCTACAGTCTCAAGTTCCACCCTATTATCAACAACAACAATAGTGGAACTCACTAAGTTGGAAAAACTGGTCTACTCAGTACCAACATCCTTGCTTTCAAGGATGGAGAGGAGGACATAACCAATGAAACCCTCAAGCTCCACCTATCCATATGTCCAACCATCCTTATCCTCAGTTCCCACCAAACACTCTGTAGATTCTGCTAGGTTTTTTTCCACCACCCTTACCTCCTATTCCACAACAAAAACCTCTACAATATCAAAATGCAAGCTCCTTGAGATCGACACTATTACTGGCATAGCCAGTGCCGAATCCCAATAATAAGCCCCCTCAATCTCTTCACAATGTTGATATGTAGGCCTTCCCGACATATGTTATTACTTCTGTTCCATTATAGGAAATTCAACTAAGATCAGGAAGAGTTCTAGATAGGCAGAGACCTTCAGCGGTCATCCAGGAAGAAGAAGACGAAGAAACCACCAAACAACCCACGAATGACACTAGGTTGGAAGATGTTATTATCCTGAACAATCAAGAACCCAAGCTTCCCCAAAATGAACCTTCACAAATTATGAAGGTCCCTCCTTATTTAGACCGATTGGTAATCGAGAAACCTACCACCCAACCGGAATTTGACATTTTGAATGAATTAAAAAATATTTGTGTCAAGATTCCTCTGCTTCAAGCCATTAAAGACATTCCAATCTACAGTAAGGTAGTCAAAGAATTGTGTATCAAGAAGCCACGTAGGAAGAAAAAGGACCCCCCTACCGTACACTTGATAAGAGGACCTTCCGAATACATATCAGAGCAGCCAAAACTAGCAAAATATGGGAATCCAAGAAACCTCGTAGTGACCATAACCATTAATGAGGTCTCCATTGGAAACACTCTCATCGACCTAGGGCAGCCATCAATTTTATGACCGCTACTACCTTGGAACAATTACAGTTACAACCTCTTCTTCGACCTACCCCAACCATTTTGGAATTAGTAGATAAGACTAGGGTTATACCTGAAGGAATTTTAGATGATATCGTGGTTACTTTAGGCTCATGGGAGTACCCCATAGATTTTCTCATCATTCATTCAAAGGATCCTACCAAAGGCCATCCCATTATTTTGGGAAGACCTTGGATAGCCACATCCAATGCATTTATTGGTTGTAGATAAGGGGAAATGACCATCTCAAATGGTATCTCTATCCAGAAGCTCACCATTTACCCTTGAGCTCAACCTATTATGGAGAATATATGGTGGCTCTAATGTCCATACGAGAATGAATATTGGGAAGAACTTGTATTTCCAAGTGACCATGCATGGGCACTTCAGGAGCACACAACAGAAAATGTTCTAAACCAGTTCATTTCTGCTATCACATGTGTGGATTTTCCACAGTCTTTTCCCCAATTTGAGTACATGTTTGGGGAAGAATTTCAAGAAAAATTAGATCCATCCATTTTTTCCTCAACATATTTTATTTTCGAGATTGATGAGTCTTCCATGTCTTATACTATTCCCTACGAGATTAGTCCAGGGAAATTTTTACATATAAACTCCGGGCTAGATGCAGACCAAAAGAAACAGTTAGTAGATATCCTTAAAGAAAAATTAGGAGCATTTTCTTGGGAATACACTGACATGAAGGGTATACACCCCGACACATGCATCCATCATATATACACCCAGGGAGAAGTAACACCTATTAGGAAACCCTAGAGAAGGATGAACCCAACACTTAAAGATATAGTCAAGGAGGAGATCCAAAAGTTGTTAAATGTCGAATTTATCTATCCCATCTCTGACAGTAAGTGGGTATCCCCGCTTGTGTTGGTTCCAAAGAAAGTGACTAGGAAATGGATAATTTGTGTTGACTTCCGGGAACTCAACAAGGCCACTCTGAAGGACTACTTTCCTCTCCCTTTCATTGACCAAGTTCTAGACACCTTTTCCGAAAATAAGTATTTCTCCTTTCTAGATGGGTACAGTGGGTACAATCAGATTCTTATAGCACCCGAGGACCAGGACAAGACTACCTTTACTTATCCTTGGGGCACCTATGCCTATAGGGTCTTACTATTTGGATTGTGTAATGCTCTTGCCACTTTTCAACGAGCAGTATTAGGGATATTTGTCGATCTTATTCATGATTGTGTGGAGGTCTACATGGATGACTTCACATTCTATGGAAACACTTACCAAGAATCCTTAGACAATTTATAAAAAGTCCCCATCAGATGCTAGGAAATGAACTTATCTCTAAGTCATGAAAAATGAAAAATGTTGTTAATTGAGGGAGTGGTTATAGGACATAATGTTTCACCTGAAGGGATAAAAGTCGATACTGCAAAGATTGAGGTCATCGTCAGACTTCCACCCCCCAAGACTCAGAAAGAGGTGAGAAGCATTCTTGGACATGTTGGATATGACCGACGGTTTATTGAATATTTTACAAAGATTGTTGCACCTATGCTTGGATTACTAATAAAAGATGTTGATTTTGTTTGGACTGAGCAGTGTCAAACTTCCTTTGAAACCATGAAAGTTAAGTTGCCTATGGCACCAGTTCTTAGAGGGCCCAATTGGACTCTCCCACTTCATATATCCATTGATGCCTTCGACACCGCAATAGGAGGGGTATTAGGGAAGAAAGAGAACCAACAGTCCTATGCCATTTATTTTGTGAGCAAGAACTTGTCCCCTGCCGAGTTAAACTACACAGTCACCGAGAAGGAATTCTTGGCAGTTGTTCATGCTATCAACAAATTTCATCATTACATTACAGGTTATGAAGTGTTTGTACACACCGACCATTCGGCCATTAGATTCCTCATGAATAAACCTATAACTAATGGCCGAGTGACTAGGTGGCTCTTATTATTGCAAGAATTTAATATTACTGTGCTTGACCAACATGGAAAGGATGATATAGTAGTTGACTTTCTTTCCCGAATAAAAAATGAGGATGATGATATCCCTGTAGATGATAGTTTCCCAGATGAGCACCTCTTTTCCCTTTCTGTCAATACCCCATGGTTTGTAGTTATGGAAAATTATCTGGCTACTAGGAAGTTACCGTCTCATTTGTCACCTCATGAAAAGAGGAAAATTATTACACAAAGTGCTAATTACTCTTGGGTTGGTCATGATCTTTTTCACACATGTCCTGATTTGATTATTCGTAGATGTGTCCGAGAGGATGAGGTACCTGATATACTATGAAGTTGTCATGATGGACCATGTGGTGGTCATTTTTCTGACAAACGTACAACATATAAGGTGTTACATTCGGGTTACTATTGGCCTAGCATTTTCAAAGATGCTGCAAAGTATGTGAGAAGTTGTGATAGTTTCCAAAGGATAGGAAGACCTACATCATCTGAAGAAATGCATTTGCAGGCCCAAGTTATGATAGAACCCTTCAAAAAATGGGCCCTCGACTTTGTAAGACCAATTTCACCCATGTCCCGTAGGAAGAACTATATTTTGGTTTGTATGGACTATGTCACCAAATGGGTAGAGGCAAAAGCCCTATTCAGGTCTACAAAAAAGTTTGTCGTCGAATTTATCTATGAAGACATCTTTACCCACTTCGGTGTCCTTCATGGAACTGTTACCGACCAAGGCACTCAATTTACTTCCAAGATGATGAAAGAGATAACATAGAAATATGGGATTAAACACCGTAAATCTTCTCCATACCACCCGCAAGCCAATAGTCAAGTAGAATCCACAAACAAAGTTCTGGAAGACATCTTGACCAAGACTATTTAGTTACATCACCGGGATTGGGATGATAGGCTCCCAGAGGCTTTGTGGGCATACCTGACTACCTAGAGAAATACCACTGGTCATACCCCTTATGAGCTAGTGTACGGGAAACAAGTACTTTTACCTATAGAATTCCAAGTAAGGAACTTCCATATTGCCATAGAATTAGGATTGAACCTGGATGAGGCTCAAAAGAAACGAGCCCTGCAATTGAATGAATAAGATGAAATCAAGCAAGATGCCATCCAACGAACAATATTAGTCCAAAACCAGAGGAGCAAGTGGCATGACAAGTTTATCAAGAAGAAACACTTCCAACCTGGTGATTGGGCTCTATTGTTTGATTCCTGATTCAAAACCTTCAAATGCAAACTTACCACTCGCTAGCTGGGCCCTTACGAGGTAGACACTGTATATGACAATGGAGTTGTAAAAATTAAAACAATTGATGATGGACAAGTCTCCTTTGTGGTAAATGGACACCAACTTAAGTTTTATCATAAGCCTATTTCCAGAGAGGATTTTCTACAGGTCATGTCAACTGACAAGGAATTGGCCTTAGTAGATGGGGAAGTCCCCCCTTGTTCTTGAAAAATTTTCTGAATTTCCTACTGTATATTTGTAAATAGTTTTTGAATTTTGTTAATAAGGAAATTCTACATATTTTTGTAAGTATTTATTTCACTAGGAATGCACAGTTTTAAGAATCTTTCTTCAAAATGTTGTTATACTTGAATTTTGTGTCCACTAAAGCATCAAATGAATATTGACTTACTGTAATTAGCCATATTTGTGCAAGAATTCTCATTTTTTTTGCATTCTAAAGTAGTTGCTCTTGAAACTCTTCACCATTGTATAAGGAAGTGATACCATAACTATCAAGCCTAGAGGTCTCTCGTATAGTTTTTCCAAGAAACCTGAGTAAGTGAGTCAAGTGTCTTTATCAAAGAGTAACAAGGAGGTCTAATTAGTGGTTAGTCATGGAAACATCATAATAACTACAAAAGAAGAAAGTAAGTTGAGCCTATAGATGTCTTTCTGTTCTTTCTCAATGGTACCATCCACTACACACTAAATAGCTTGATTATATCATATCTTTAGATAGGCCACATTCGCTTAAGTACCCCTTACATCGAGACAATCACTAAGTAATATACCGGAAAGTCATCCTCTAACATAAATACCATCCCAATTGAAAAAAGAGAAAGAAAAAGTTGTTTTCAGAGTTGTTCCCCCATCTTATTGCATAAGCAATATTACACTAAAATCTTAAAGGATGGAGGGCCAGTCTTTGAGGTTTTAAGAGGCTAACCCATCAGGATACTAAACAGGTCTGCTGGCAGTGAGTATCGGCCTGTGGTATGACTAGGTAAACCCGTCAGAGTACTGAACAAGCTTGTTGGCAGCGGGGCATTATACCTAATGAGGATGATAATCTGACAAAAATAAATAATAAATCTATACCCATCATGATGTAGGACATTACTTGCAGACTAAGTTGACATGAAATATGTGTGGTTAAGCTAAGGTTAATGAATCTCATACACTTTCCATTGGGAAATAACTCTAATACTATCTTGAAACTCTCTTGCCTACCTGTTCTTATCTATATATAGAATCTCTTATCCTATAGGTGGGGCCATCTTCTAACTGTCTCGTTAGACCAAGCTATGAAATTTTATCTTTACACTTGACATACTATAAATCTTTGGCTATTGGGGGATACTGACTAGTTTCCTATACTTTTGATTGTGAGGTGTCACAATACTTAGGTGTGGGGGAGGGGTTCATGAGATGACAAATGATCATTGCCTAGAGAAATAAGTCTTTGCAACATTTTTTGTATTATTACCATGATACAGGTTATTACATTGATAGTCATGTTATTTTTGAAATGCTTAACTCCTATGTGCTATAAATTATTGAACACATACTTAACATACCACTCTTTATCAGTTTATCATCTCATTACAAGTTGCATATTGTAGGTTTGACAATACATTTTTATGCTTGCTATAACATGTTCATTGTAGATTTTTGACATTGTATGTCATATGCAATAAGATTGAGTGAGCATGGAGCATTCTGCCTCTTCTCATTAACTACTGTGATTGTCAAAAACACTTCAAATTTGCAGGCTATCCATTATACAAGGTGAAAATTCACTTAACACAGAGGTACCGGATTAAGTACCGTATGAGGTGTCGTATGAGGTGTCGTATGAGATGTTGTTTGAGGTGCCAAACAAAGTGCCATGTGAATTGCACACCAGTAACTGTCCTAGATTCCAGGTAACTAGAAATCAATTATATTCAATTGAATTAGTTGCAGGCATTGATTAAAGATGCTTCATATGTTTATGATCAAATTTCCAAGTCAAAAGACTTGGACATTGATCCAACCACGCATTATTACTTTGCTCCAAAAATGAGCCTTTGAATTCAAAAATTCCCACACATGGAAGCTCATGCGCACATGTGGCTAACATACTCCACTATAGATGCATTCAAAATTGGGTTGGGCACTCTATTATCTCATTTGACTTTGCCATTTTATCTCCCTTGCGTTAAGAAATCGCGCCCAACCTTTGCCAATTCGTCCCCTGTTCAAAACACAATTGGACTGTGCTCAATTTGTGCCACTGTTTGGCTCGATTATTCCTTGCTTGGTAAATTTCACCTCTGTTGCAATGCCCATGAGATACAAACCCTCCTCCTATGTAGACTTGTTTTCCATTCCCGAATTTGCATAGTGCATAGAAGTGTTTTTGCACACAGGTTGGGGGTCATTTTTGTCTAGCTTGCAGGGCCATGATGACGACCTCTCCATGCAATTTGCAGTCGGTTTTGATGGTAAGATAGCACATGTAGGGTATCTTACCTTTGAAGTTTCAGAGGAGTCCATTGTTGCAGCTACAAAGCTCCCAAGAATGGGAGATAGATGATTCAAAAACCACCAATTGCATTGCTCAAGTTATAATAGAGTGTTTAAGCCCAAATTCAAGAGAATTTCAGGAGAAAAAGGGTATGCTAAGGAGTGGATAAAGGCGCAATTTATCAATCCCCTCATCGTCATCACAAGGTTAATTACATGTGAAGGTCAATACTCCACCTTCAAAGCTTGTCATTTTAGATTGTTGGCTCATTTTCTGTTCAACAAACCTTTGAACTTCCCCTTATATTTTCTCAAAATCTTGGAGAAGATGTCCTCTCAAGTGAGGAAGAATGTGACTAACCCCCACAATAGTATCTTCCACCATGGCTTGATCAAATTCCTCGTTCTTGTTGAATTAGAGAAACAGGGGAAAAATTGGGATGCCTTTATCTACCAATTTGCAAACCCTCACTTGACAGTCAAGATCGGAAAAAATCCACTTAGCATAAAAAATATCTCTCCATCCAAGCCTCGCTCTCCAAGAACTCCAAACACCCTTTCACAAACCCTCTCTTTGCTAGAACATTACAAAAAGATTGTTGATATCCCTACTTATTCATTGGGTAAAAAGACCAAGAGAAAAGAGCAAAAGAGTCCTATTGTTAACCCCCCAATGCCTTCACTATCTCTTGATCCTACACCTAAAAATCTCCAAGAAGTAATGCAACAAGACTTTCCCATCATTCCCACAAACAAGAGGGGAGCCAATCAATTTGGTAAAGGACCCTTTCACAAGAATAATCGGAGCACAAGAACCAAGCCTTATGCAAAACCTCCACCTGCTTTGGATCCTATCCAAGTGTCCTCCGACCTTGAGAGACCTCATAATAAACATAGGGAAGTTTTTTCGGATGGATTAGAGCCACTAAGGAAAACAAAATCATAACCTACCTCACCTTACTGATCTCCCATCACTCCTACTTCACCCATGCCTACTCTAGATCCTAAAACTGATAGATTGTCCACATCCCTCAAAGGATCTAATCCTTCCTCGGAGATCCCCGATTCTGCCCCAACCATAGAGGAGCTACAAAATGAAAACCATCAGCTTCTCCAATAGTTGGACGAAAGGAAGACAATAGATACACACCTTCATCATGACAATGTAGTCCTTCAAACAAAGGTTAACTCTCTTCAACGATTGGTCGATGAGATGACCAAATATAACCATAGCCTAAGAGCACAGCTGAAGCAACACAAGAGGCATAAGGCTAAGTCTTCACAGCAATAAGGGGAAGCTTCCAAAGCCGATGCTCCTCAGCAAGCCTAGTAACGAGGGGTAACTTATTTTTGTTTGCAGTGGGACCTGCAAAATCGTAAGTGTGGGGGTGTTAGAAAAATAGGACCGTGGAGCAATAAAATAAAACAAATGTGGAAACAAAACACAAAAGATACACAATACAATAAAGACACATGTTTACGTGGTTCACCCAGTGTGGGCTACGTCCACCAAAGAAATTTCCAGGTCCTTCATTTGTTATTATCCAGCATATGAAGGGATACAACCTACAGCAAACCCGTTGTAACATCTTCTTCTTTCTCTCACAGTCTCCTATCTCAGAATACAATATTCACCGTCAACCATAGCCGCAATACATTTCCCTCATAAAAGAGGGATTCCTTCTAGGGAAAAAAACCCTAACATAATCTCTATCGTTAGATCTGTGACCTTATAATGAACGGTCCAGATTTACAATGAAATTACAATATACATTTACAAGGCAATTTTTCCTTCGGGGGCTTCACCCCCGAACCCCCATTGGGGGCCTGCTTGCCCTCAGCCAGGGGGATAGACCCCCCGGACCCCGCAGAGGGGGTACCCCCCCTCTGCACTCCCCCGCGTGGAAGAGTGTACATACTTCTGGGGTGTAAATAATTCATGGGGTGTAAACACGACTGAAAGTAAAAGACCTCTGGATCAGGAAGAAAATCAGGCTCCACAACCAACAATATCCCACTTGGAGACTGATCTCAACAACTCCACTGCTATTGTATATGCTGGACTCTGAACCTACTTGGACCTGGAAAATTTCTCATCTTCATCTTCATTCTTGAAGACCAACTGAAACTGAGCAGGAACTCAATTTCTCCCTATTTACTCCCTTTGTTAATATGTCTATAGGATTCTGGATAGTGTGTATCTTTTCCAACTTCAAATGTCCATCTTCTAAGGTGGATCGTATGAAGTGGTACCTCAACTGTATATTCTTAGTCTTTGAATGGAAGGCTAAGTTCTTTGCAAGATGAATGGCACTCTCACTATCACAGTACAACCTACTATTCTCTTGCTTCTTTCCCAATTCCTCCATAAACCTATGTAACCAAATCATCTCTTTACTAGCCTCTGTAGCAGCAACATACTCTGCCTCTATTGTTGAAAGTGCAACAACCTTTTGCAGTTTTGAAATCCAACTTACTGTTGTTCCACCTATAGTAAACACATACCCTGTGGTACTCCTCCTGCTATCTTTATCACCTGCCATATCTTAATCAACATATCCTTGTAGAACAGTTTTTGAACCTCCAAAACATAATGCATGATTAGCAGTACCTCTCAAGTATCTGAGAATCCACTTTACTGCCTCCCAATGCTCTTTACCTGGATTGTTCATATATCTTCTCACAACTCCCACTGCATGTGCAATATCTGGTCTTGTGCAAACCATTGCATACATCAAGTTGCCAACTGTTGATGAATATGGGACACTGGACATGTATTCTATCTCCTCATGTGTCTTGGGACACATCTCCTTAGTTAATTTGAAATGGTTGGCCAAAGGTGTACTAACTGGTTTTGCATTCTGCATTCTAAACCTCTCCAACACCTTCTCTATGTACTCACCCTGAGACAATGTCAGTTTGTGATTTTTCCTGTCTCTTGTTATTCTCAT